>MU223253.1:2819984-2840578 GCA_018584345.1 Thuja plicata | reverse complement strand
TTTTCGTTGTTTGTACATTTTATTGCTCGCGTTTCGATCATTTCGTTTAGTAGTTATTGCGTAATAGATTTGCATGCACTTGTGAACCTTGGCTACTAACCCCTGCCCTTGGAAAGCTGTGGGAAACTGGAGAGAGAGGCGTACAAGTAGCTTGTACATCAAAGAAGGACCTCAGAACAAGATACTACTAGCAGAGATATTTTTTGATGATATACTATTTACTGGGAATGATGATTTATGAAAAACATTATTTGAAGCTATGAGTGATGCAGAGGTAAGGCTGGTGGACTTAGAAATAGCAATAATGGATATAAACTTGGTTAATGGTGGCTATTGTTTCCCAAACCCTTCGAATACTTTAATGAACTCAAAAGTAACAATGTTTCTCCCAGCAACCCAAGGTGACATAAATGGAAATTTATGATTGTATATAAGGTAATTTGAAAGGTTTAAAGGTTATTTGTAACCCCTAGCACACCCAACTCCCAATTCTTCTCCAAACTGGCCAGAGGCCTAATTGCAAATCTAGTAGTCCTGCAGCAACTAAAAACATCTCATATCTCAAAACTTTTCCAAATAACTTGATGAAAAAATCACCATTTTAGATACCCTTTATTGAATACTTCAACATATCAAATGATGGACTACTATTTTTTTGGACCAATTCATAGATCTTTGACTGCACACCTGCACAAATGCATACAAAGTGATAATTTAACAAAGAAAATACTAACTCCTTGTATCCCCAAGACCCCAAACCTTTGGGAAGAAGATTAATATGACCCAAAACCTCTAAATCCAAAAGGAATTTCACTCAGACCTTCAACAACATCAAAAACCCCAAATTTCATCCCTTTAAGCCCTTGCAACTAGGACTCTCACAATGTCTTATCTCCCAAGCTCTCTAAACTTAACCAACACTTTAATAAGAAGTAAAATGAAATTTTAATACAACCCACAACAACCAAATCACTCCTTGCACATGGAAATATACTGCTGCTACACATTCCAAGCAATTTCAATGCTTTTTCTCAATCAAACAATGGTGATCACTCCACATTTTCTTTACTCCTGCACTTCCAAGGTTAATTAATTATTGTAAATGTTATATTAGATTCATCCCATGAATTATTGACCCTTATATTTTATGGGATGGTCATATTTCAAAAGAAAAGCGAAACTATCACTTAGAAGACTCCCAAAACAATGAAAGTTCAGTCAACACCAAGTGTACATAATTCAATACAGCCTTAAGAGCATCATAAAATGATTGAAGATGAATATAAAACAACCCTTAAATACATTATACTCCTTTGAAATGACCAAAGAACTCAAGACTACAAAGAACAATGCAAAATGTGCAAAAATCTAAATTATATTGCATCTCCGTGATATAGTCTGTACAACCAGCTTCTCTCTTTCAAAAATGGACTCTACTAGGACTAATAATTGGTTTCCATCCCACTCTAACCATTTATTAGAATTTACACTCGAATGTAATACCAAAATACCTCTTGCATGGAGTTCCCACTAAAGGACAAAATGGTTGTTACACTTTGAAAAAAAAAGAATCTTTCAACTTTGCAAACACTCTAAAAATAACTCAAAACTTGTAACTTCAAAATCCTAATGTCTTCCAACATATTTTAGACTTATTCTAAACACATATAACTTTAAAACAACTCCTAAACATTCCTTTGACCCCCTTGGACTCTATTGGTCCACTTACAAAGCATAGTAGTCCTTTAAGGACAATTTCATTCACATGTTATTAAAAATCCATTATAGGCTTTAGGATTTCATAGTTGATCCTCTTTGATGTGAAAATATCTCCTTCAATCACTGGTGTATTTATGAGAGTCTTGTCTTCATTGCATAACTTTAGTGTCTTCATGGATTGTCTTAGGTGCCCTGCACCATACTCCCCTCCACTCAAAGAACTCTTGTCCCAAGATTTGTCCTTCTTGTGCCACTTGTATGTCTTTGAAAATGTATGATAATTAGGGATGAGATACTCCCCTAAAGTGACCTTCCTTTGTCTCAAACACCCTGCATTCATACACAAAATATTAGATAAAAACTCATCGCCATTTGACTATCTTCCTTCATGATAGTATTGTTGCTGATTGAATGTCTGCATTGCAGACCCTTGGACATACTTCATTGCTCTCTTCTCGGTCACTTATGTACCTTCATCTACCTTCCCTCCAATAGGACACTTCATGGTCCCAATCATGATGAAATTCTGATCCGTCAATCCCTTCTTCTTAGGATTGTCATGCCCTTCTTCAATTTGCACTTTCTCTTCTCCAACCCAATCCGTATCACACAATGATCTGCCCTGTCCATGTACTACAACATCATTGCCAAAAAACATTATAACATGCTTAATTTCATCCTTGAGAATTCATTTAAGGGTGTACTTCATCCTTCCATTGTGAACTAGATAAGTGTTTGTGAAGCCATCATGTACAACCCTTCTAGAAAATTGCCATGGTCTACCCAAGATGACATGCCCACAACGCATATCCAAGACATCACATAGAATACTATCAGAATATGGACCAATTGAAAAATTTAGAACAAATTGATCCTTCACAAGTATGTTATTATCTTTACTCACCCAAGTAGCATAGTATGAGTTTGGGTGTGGAAGAATTTGTAAATGCAAATTGGTGATCACTTCTCTTGAAACCAAATTATGTGAAGCACCTGAATCAATAAGCAAACTACAAACCTTACCATGGATCAAACACTTGGTCTTGAATATGCTTGTCTCTTGCACTGGTTTTCCTCTTCCCATCAACAAACATTCTCCTTCTTATGGTAGCACTAAGATAGGTTCATGTTGCTCCTCCTTGCTTGTCTCTTCTTCTACCAAGTTTATCCTCTTATCTCTACCCTTGTCCTCATTCCACTTAGGACATATAAAGGATTGATGACCTATGTTGCATGTAAAACATCTCCCTGTGAACACTCCATTGCTCCTTCCTCCACTTCTTCCTCTTCTATATCCTCCTCTTGTCTCTGATGTGTATGGCTTGTCTTTGTCTTTATCACTGTTATTCTGAAAATCAATGGTACCTCTACCACCTCTTCCTCTCATAGATGACCCTCCTCTTGTACTTCCTTGTCTCTCTTTTCTTCTCGTTATCTTTTCCTCAGCCTTAATGGCTAGCTTGTAACATTCTTCAACTAATCTAGGGATAGCAAGACTAAGTTCATCTTGAATGTTGAACCTTATCCCCCCATGTATCTTTCTATCTTTTCTTCAACATCTTCCTCATGACTAACCCTTATGTCTAGCTTATGAAACTCTTCAGTGTACTTTTGCACATCCATGTCTTTTTGCTTAAGACTCTGCAATTTCTTGTATAGTTGCACTCTATAATCATTTGGCAAAAATTTTGCCTTCATCTCATCCATCATAGTGTACCAAGATGTAATCTTGGGCTTCCCATTCTTCCATCTCTCAGCTTGAACACAATCCCACCATAGTAAAGCATGTCCTTTCAACTTGGAATTTGCAACCTTCAACTTCTGACCCTCTTCAACATCCTCACATTCAAATAAATTCTCCATGGCACTGAACCAATCTATCAACTCCTCATCATCCATCTTCCCTCCATACGTAGGCAAATCTACTCTTGCCCTTGTATCTCCACTTTTTATGGCTTTTACAAACTTAACCATCTTTAGATCTTCAGGATCTAATTGTTCTTCCTCTTGGGATACTTCTTCTACTACCTCTTCTTCATCTTGTTTAATACTCTTTTCCCTCTTCTCCAATGCTAAAATTTTGTCCATCATTGTCTTCATCATGTTGTCTTTCTCATTGTTCTCTTTCTCCCTTTGTTCCAATGTTGCTTTCAACTTCTTATTATCTTCCAACTGCTCCTTCACTATATTTTCTAACTCCATGTTTGTCATCCTTACTGGTAACTCTTCTTCTCCTTCGGACATGGCTCCTGGTCTCCTAGACAAGTTGGATCAACTTCAAGTGCTTCTCCTCAAAGGATACTTCAACTCTAAGGGCTAACTAAGGATCCAAATTAACAAGGTTCACAAGACCACTTCTTAAAATATTTCCAAAAGACCCTACCTAGGCTTTGATACCACTTTATGTAGAGGTAAGGGTGGTGGACTTAGAAACAAAAATAATGGATATAAACTTGTTTAATGGTGGCTATGGTTTCCCAAACCCTTTGAATACTTTAATGAACTCAAAAGTAACAATGTTTCTCCCAGCAACCCAAGGTGACATAAATGGAAATTTATGATTGTATCTAAGGTAATTTGAAAGGTTTAAAGGTTATCTGTGACCCCTAGGACACCCAACTCCCAATTCTTCTCCAAACTAGCCAGAGGCCTAATTGCAAATCTAATAGCCCTGCAGCAACTAAAAACATCTCATAGCTCAAAACTTTTCCAAATAACTTGATGAAAAAATCACCATTTCAGATACCCTTTATTGAATAATTCAACATATTAGATGATGGACTACTATTTTTTTGGACCAATTCATTGATCTTTGATTGCACACCTGCACAAATGCATAAAAAGTGATGATTTAACAAAGAAACTAATAACTCCTTGTATCCCCAAGACCCAAAAAATTTGGGAAGAAGCTTAATATGTCCAAAAAACTCTAAATCAAAAATCAATTTGACTCAGACCTTCAACAACATCAAAAACCCCAAATTTCATCCCTTTAAGCCCTTGCAACTAGGACTCTCATAATGTCTTATCTCCCAAGCTATAGAAAATTAACCAACACTTGAATCTGTAGTAAAAGGAAATTTTAAGACAACCCACAACAACCAAATCACTCCTTGCACACGACAATATACTGCTGCTACACATTCCAAGCAATTTCAATGCTTTTTCTCAATCAAACAATGGTGATCACTCCACATTTTCTTTACTCCTACACTTCAAAGGTTAATTAATTATTTTACATGTTATATTAGATGTATCCCATTAATTTTGGGCCCTTAGAGTTCATGGGATGGTCATAGTTCAAAAGAAAAGCAAAACTATCACTTAGAAGACTCTGAAAACAATGAAAGTTCAGTCAACACCAGGTGTACAGAATTCAATATAGCGTTAAGAGCATCATAAAATGATTGAAGATGAATAGAAAACAAGCCTTCAATAAATTCTACTCCTTTTCAATAACCAAAGAACTCAAGACTTCAAAGAACAATGCAAAATGTGCAAAAATCTAAATTCTATTGCATCTCTGTGATACAGTCCGTACAACCAGCTTCTCTCTTTCAAAAATGGACTCTACTATGACTAATAATTCATTTCCATCCCACTCTAACTATTTCTTGGCAGTTACTTTCGAATGGAATACCAAAAGACCTCTTGCATGGAGTTCCCACTAAAGGACAAAATGGTTGTTACACTTTGAAAAAAAAAGGAATCTTTCAACTTTGCAAACACTCTAAAAACAACTCAAAACTTGTAACTTCGAAATCCTAATGTATTGCAACATATTTTAGACTTATTATAAACACATATAAATTTAAAACAACTCCTAAACATTTCTTTGACCCCCTTGGACTCTATTGGTCCACTTACAAAGCATAGTAGTCCTTTAAGGACAATTTCATTCACATGTTATTAAAAAGCCATTATAGGCTTTAGGATTTCATAGTTGATCCTCTTTGATGTGAAAATATCTCCTTCAATCACTGGTGTCTTTATGAGAGTCTTTTCTTCATTGCATAATTTTAGTGTCTTCATGGATTCTCTTAGGTTCCCTGAACCAATGAGTAAGGAATTTGAGATGTCTATGTTTGGAGAAATCAAATTCTTTGTTGGTTTACAAGTTCATCGGATGAAGGATGGTATCTATATTACTCAGTCTAAATACATCAAAGAGATACTGAAGAAATTTGGGATGGAAGATTCCAGACCAGTTGGGACACCTATGTCTACTAGACATAAGTTTTCTAAGGATGATGACTCAAAGGAGGTAAATCAGACTACCTACAGATCCATGATTGGTAAACTTCAATATGTTGTTCACACTAGACATGATATTGCATTAGAAGTTGGTATTGTTGCAAGGTTTTCAGCTAATCCTAGAGAGAATCATTTGATGGCTATCAAAAGGATTCTAAGATATCTTAAGGGTATTGAAGATTATGGATTATGGTATAAAAAAAGAAGGAAACTTTGATTTGAAGACTTTTACTAATGTTGATTGCGTAGGAAGTGTTGATGACAGAAAGAGCACCAGTGGTGGAGCATTATTTCTTGATAAGAGGTTAGTCTCCTGGACAAGCAAGAAACAGAATTGCGTTTCTCAGTCTACAGCAGAGGCAGAGTATGTTGCTGCAACAATGAATTGTTCAAATATGATATGGTTCAAACAACTATTGTCAGGTATGAAGGAAGAAATCAAAGAACTATTTATTATCTACTATGACAACACTAGTGCTATTAACATTTCAAAGAACCTTGTGATGCATACTAAGACTAAACATATTGCAATAAAGTGTCATTTCCTGAGAGAATTGGTTCAGGACAAGGAAGTAAGATTAGAATATGTGAATACTAAAGAACAAAGTGTAGAAATATTCACAAAACCGTTACCTAAGGATGCATTTTTGTATCTTAGAGGAAAGCTAGGGGTGATTCCCCTAACTAAGGCTCACTAATGGACAATTTAGTGATGCATCAACCGAGCTACATAACATATTTAACATGTTGATGCAGATTGTCAGAGTTTATTACATATGAATCAGTACATCAGGTACACTACAATTCATTGGATAGAGTCTTTGGCATTGGTTGTCAAAGAGGGAGAGATTATTGATGTCATTCCAAAAGAAATTATTAAATGAGAGACTATTGATGACAGAGGGAGAAATTTTATCAGAAATAGAGAGTGTGAAGACAGAGGGAGTTTTCTGGATGAGAATCAGAATGAAGCTAAGGACATTAATAAACTTTATTTTTATCCTTATTGTTGTTTCTCTATAACTCTTTGTATTATGACATGTTATATTGCCATCAATGCCAAAGAGGGAGATTGTTGATGACAATTATTCAATTGTGTATTGTCATTGATGTTTACACAAATGTCTATACCCAAACCAAGCACAGTTAGTGTATGACATGTTCTCTCAGGAATTGAAGAAGACCAAAGTGATTTTTCAGTTCTAACTGAGTTCACTCGGGCATTACAGTAACGGTCGAGCATTAAAGGATTACAATGTTAACTGAGTTAGATATTTAGTGTCAGCTGACTAACAGCAGTTTACACTTTATGTTTAATTGGTTATATGCAGCCGACAAACTTGAGTTTAAATTATTATTTGAAAGGTTATTCAAGCCGACTTGACAAGGCTTATCATATATATACAAGCTCAATTGTGGATTGAGTGTGTGAAGAACAATAGCAAAGTTGTGATATGAAGTGTGGAGGCAAAATCAGATGGGATTCTGATTAAGGACAGAAAAGACAGAGCCACAATAGAATATTCGATCAGTGAGGATCAAGTGTTTAAAGCCAAAGCAAAGATCTGAATTAGCAAAGAGAGTTGCTTCTCAAAATAGGTCAATCCATTGTTACTCTCTAACAATTGTAGCAGTGATCCAAATCTCTTTACAGAGTAGACTTAATAGTCTTTTGTAAATCCTCTCACAAGGTGACATTTCTAAATTGAAGTGTTTGAAGACCTATAACAAGGCCACTCCTTACAGCGTGATTAAATCCTCTAACAGGGTCACACCTAACAGTATGTTATTGTAACCTTTAACAGGGTTGGCTCCTAACAGGGCTCACTTTAGAAGAGTGAAAAATAGTAACTAGTTGCAATTGGTGGTTTTCCCAAATTGGGTTTCCATGTTAAATCTTGGTGTCATTTGTGTATATGTTATTTTCTTTATGCTTTATGTTTATACACTTAATCACTAAATTAAAATCATAGTTAATATCTTAAAGTTTGCTTTGTTAACCGAGTGACAACATAATATCTATGTTAACCGAGTAACAGTGAAAAGTTTGTTTAAGACATCTAAGGGACTTGGTTTTTTTTTTTTTGTGGTAAATGATTCACCCCTCCCCTCTTAGTTACTCAACTCATTTCCAATAGATTGGAGATTCACGTAGAAATTAATGCAAGCATTTGGTTTTAATATTAGAAGGTCAGATTGGATTTTTAACTGCATATCCACAGTAAGATTCTCAATCCTGGTTAATGGATCGCCAAAATGGTTGTTTGAATCTTCTAGGGGAATCTGTTAAGGAGGTCCCATTTTTATTCATTATCATGGTGCAAGCATTGGGCCAAGAATTTACTAAAACCACTAAGAGAGGGCTCTTATAAGGTATTAACATCACCAACAATCTCCCTTGTATTTCTCATTAATAATATGTTGATTATATGACAATGTTTGGGGTTTCCAAAAGAAGAGAAGCATATCATATTAAAAGAATCTTTAACTACTATGAAAATGCATCTAGACAAGAAGTCAATAGATTAAAATCGCTTGTATTTTTCTTCAATGCAGATCCTCAATTGGAGAGGGATCTAATACATATCATGGATCTAAACAGAGAATGGGAGAAAGAATGACATTGTAGAAAGGCAGATGACTATCACGGGTTGATAGACTAACAATGATTAATTTTGTGATTGTTGATATGCCCATATTCATAATATCCTGTATGACCCTTCTTATGAAGATCTCAAACAAGTTAAACCAAATGTTGCAGATTTTTTTTTGGCAAGACACAATAGATAAAGATTGGATAGATTTGGAAACTTGGGACAAAGTATGTAGAAGAAAGGAAGAAGGTAGAGTGGGGATTAGAAGTCAATCTATTCAGAACAAAGCTTTAAGGGCTAAGCTAGTTTGGCACATGCATATAGAATCAAGCACAAAGTGTGATAAAATCCTACATGGAAAATACTTAGATCGTTCCGGTGACATATTAACTACATCCAATCCCCCACAAGCTTATTAAGTATAAAATTTTATGCAGAACTATAATATTGTTATTATTGATTTCTTATCATGGGACATATATGATGGTAGAAAAACTTTATTTTGGTCTAATTCTTGGGCAGGGCTCCAAAGCATAGATAGTCTTATAAACATTCCAAACATTAAAAATACCTTGATACAATGTTGTGGGTCTTATGTTAACTTCACAAATGAAACATATATGGTGGAATGGAATTATAAATCACTTAATTAGTTTTCCTTTAATGATTAGGAGATTACATTACTTCTTGATATTCTAGCAGAAAGAACAATGACATTTCGCTTAGGGTCAAACACAATTGTTTGTCGTGGCTCGAAGAATGGAAAATATAATGTTAAAGATGGATATGTCAAACTATTAGGTTACCAAGTCAAATTTGTCCATGAACTCCCCTAACATTGATTTTGGAATAGATTTGGTCTTTCTAAAGCTAACCTCTTTACTTGGGCAACATTACAAAAGAAAATTCTCATAGCTGACAAATTCAGAAGCATGAGTTTTTATGGTCCTTCTAGATGCTATTTATGTAGTCCAGAAGAGGAAATAACTAATCACTTGCTCCTTAGATACCCTTTCTCACAACAATGTTGGCAATGACTTTATGCCAAATTAGGATGACTTATAGTACTGTCCAACGATATATTAAGTTTCTTCCAATGCTAGCTCTTTGTCAAGAATAAATTTGCCTTCAAATGTTTATGGTATATTTGCCCCTTTATTATGATTTGGGAACACTAGAAGGAGAGAAACAAGAGACTATTCTAGGATAAGATAATGCCTCTTTTGTCTTTCCTTAGTAAGGTTGCGACATCCATAGTGAAAATAGTTAATAGTAGAATGGATCAATTTATTCCAAAGGAAGTTTACTTTTCTAATTGGGATGCGAAGATGAGATTAAAATGGAATGACCTAATAGTGCCCCAGTGGATAGGCAAGGATGATTCCTAGAATAAGTCACATAGAGAAGAGGTGAGATGGATTAAACCACAAGAAGGTTGGATGAAACTCAATGTTGATGGAGCTTCTAGAAGTAACCCAAGGATCTTTCGGATTGGATGCATTATTATATTGGAAATTGAAAACCATTGCCTCCTCTTCTAAACATATTAGCAAAGGGACTAATAATGAGGCATAATTTTCAACCTTGTTGCATGGTATTACTTTATGCAAAAAAAAAAAAAGTTAAAATCGAAGGTGACTCAACCATCACCATTAATGTCATCCAATTGGAAAAAAATCCCAACTGGAAACTAAACTCATTATTAGAGAAGACATTATACATACCAAAGAGTTTGGAGGCTTATACAACAAATCATATATTTAGGGAAGGCAACTATGAAGAAAAAAAATTAGCTAATTTGGTAGTGGAAGGCACAAACTTGATGGATATTCAAACAAACTTCTAATTTACTTGCATTAATTGTGACAAACTTGTCTATAGAATTGGTCCATAAGGGGCCAAGACTTCTCGAGGAAGATCAAGGCCATAGACGAAGCAAACAACTTTGATTGGATGCTCAACTTTGCAGACGTGGCAGTAGATGGTGACTTCTTTGAAGGAGACTAGGTCTCCTCTCCCTGGTTTGAGTAACAATTGACACTTCACATATTTTTTTTTTGTATTTTGGGTATCTTTGTTTTGCAGTATTAGAATATTTAGCCCCTGATAACGTATATAAGGTTAGTTGCAAGGCATGTTGATCGAGTCAGACAAGGTATCAATCGAGAACGACATAAAAATGTTCAACGACTACATACAATAGATTCTAGTTTCTCCAAATTTATCAATTATTTTGTAAGAAACTTTTAGGGGTGAATCTTTGTTCAACATTATTGTATATAGTTTATATATTTGTAATAGGAGTAAGGGAGGGCAATTTTTTTGACAGAGAGATTATTGAACAACTAAACTTTAAAAGTTGTCATTAGATACAATGTAATGCATATATTATCTTTCTGAATCAATACATTATCACCATAAGGGGCAATTTATCGAGAAAAAAATAAAGACTGGAATAATCTTAATTTTATAAAAAAAAAATATTGAAATATTCTTAATCTACTCACGTGAATAATAAAACCACAATCTCAAAATATTACTATTATTTTATTAATTAAAAAGTGTTTGACATTTAGATCAATAATTAAAAAGGTATTAAAAAGTTAATTATATGTTTTATGTCAATGGACCCTTGATTTATTAGTGAAATTGTTGGAATCACTACCCACAAGTATAAGGGAGAGGGCCTTATAGGAGGGGGCTTACTATAGTGGATATAAGAGTTGATCAAATGAGCTCCTTAGTGGAGCACTTAAATAGTTATTTCAATACTTATTCTTAAAGAGCTTTCCTTAAAATTATAAAAAAACAACCAATTATGTGATACCACATTAACGCACCAATTAAACACGACTTAGTGCACAACTATGGATCTTACTCTTTTTTGGGACCATTTTGGACACCTTAACAAAAAACATGTTGATGTGACATCATATTTGAGCTTATGGACTTGAAATTGAATTTTACAAGTAGGGAATGCTAAGTAAAATGTGTACACAATCGAGAGTAATTTGAAACACCCACATAAAATTTAATAATTTATAAGTGTAAGTCCCAACTTAGCTTATTTTTGCTAAAAGTTGCTCCCAAAATTTTTAGCTATAATTTGTGGAGTTTTGTTGCTTATTTTTAGTAGTCATTATAAATAGTATGTTTAACTGATATAAAATTTAATTATATATGTAAATTTAATTCTAATTTTAGTATCAATATTAAATATATTTTAATTAATAGTTATTTAATAAAAAATAAAAGTAATATAAATGAAAAATTAAATAAGAAGCTTTGTATAAAATCTTAAAAATAATATTTAATAAGTCATGTTTGTATATATTATAGTTTCATTTCTATAGTTATAATTGTAAAAATTTAAGATATAGTTATAGATTTTAAATGTAAGGTGAAATTTCAATAATATTTAGAATCATGTGTCATTTTTTTCAATAACTTATTTCCACTCTTTTTTCCTAAAACTTATTTTCTATTTTTAAGCCATAGATGCTCTACACTAAAATAGAAAAAGATTCTAATTTATCTTTTTTTTTCTATAATTAAAATTTGCATAAAACACTCTAACTACTCAAATAAAAATTGCACTTAAACAACTGAATAAAAACATATTAAATGGTTTAAATTCATGAATAAATGTTAATTTAAACTCCTCAATTAATTCACCAAGGGACCTTTGCATCTACCAAATGGCATTAATTAAATAATTTAATAAAATGTACCGTAACGCCTATATTTGTTGGGGAAGAAAGTGACTGATGAAGGTGAGATTATTAGTTCCTGCCTATGGCAGGAATACTATTGCATTTGTTTAGGTGCAATAAAAAACTAATAAAAATGTTTGTTTGACCAATCAGATTTAAGAATTTTTTCAAGTTTAAGTTTCTTATAAAGTTTGAATTTTTTTTATATTTATCAAAATAAAAAAAGACTATTTATCTCGAATCTTATTGGTTCTGGTGAAAAATAGCAAGGAGGAAAATAAATTTTTGAAACAAAAATTACAATTTTTTTAAAGACTGGAACCATTGCCGAGAATTTTGGCATGAATATCATGTTTGCGCACATTGATTATGTAATTAATGCTATAAACTATCTTCTTCTTTGGTTATTGTACATGTTGTCTTCTTCTTTGGTTAGCATCAAAGACTCTAGACATTTTAAACAAACAGTTGAAATGTGGCTTGTAGACATAGTAATTGCAAATGCCCTAATTCTAAATAGGTTGCAAGGTGGACAGGATCTTCACTTAGACGAACAAAACTGGCTAGAAGAAAAAATGAGTCATAGGATTTGCAACCTCTACCACATTTGGAAACTGAATCGTTATAAAGGCCAAAATTACTGTATTTTCCTGAGGTGCCCTCCAGACGCCAATGTTGTTGCATCGTAGTGTGCTTCCAAACCCTAATATGAGCAAAAACCTACAACTTCACCAGGTTCAAATGACATGGGGTTACAGGGCCATTATCAACCAAATTCTGGCAGTTGGCTCCATTGTAGAGGTAAATTTTTATGAATTGTAGCAATTTAAAGTAATCTTTGATAATTGGGTCGTAAGCAAAAATGGTTATAATCCTGGTTTCAGAGGCGAGTTTTTGCAAATTTCAGTAAATGGATAGTCGTGTGGTTTTAGGATTGAGTTTCTCTTGCATTGGAAGATTTAACTCAACCTTGTCACTTTTCACTTTTAGAATATCAATATTGAGCAGAGATTTAGTACCTTTTTCCAGCGAAAATGGCGGAGGCTTATGCTTTCTTGCTTCCCATTGCAATGATGTTTGCAACTAGGCTTCAGACACTTGAGGCTGAAATCCATTCTTGAAATTCATTTGTTGTTGAAAATCCAAAAATTGTTGCTGAAATGGTCGAAAGGTGAGCAAGAATATTCATTTTGTAAAGATTGTTCTTGTTTTTTCAGAGATGAAAAGATTCTTCTGGTTTGTTTGCAAATGATTTTATTTTGTTTGTTTTGTTTGAACATTCCAGAGAAATTAACAATTCCAGACGAGAGCTTGGCTATTTTATCTGCACGAAGGGAAACCCCATTGATGACTGTTGTTGGTGCGAGTCAAAGTGGCAATGTAACAGAAAGACACTCCCAGAATGTAGCCTCAGATTTTGACAAAGATAAAATCACTGCCTCCGGATACCCAAGTTTCTTGTAAGGCAAAAAGAGTGTATTCCTGCTTTCTTTGAAATTTTTATATCTTGTTAATGACTGGTTCAATGCAGAGGAAAAAAGGCGATAGGGAATATAGATATGAAATTTATCCACCTTTCCTCATGGATTATTTGGCCTGGGTAAAACCTTTTTAGATTTTGCGATGGATGTGTTTTTTAATCTGTTAGGTCTAAGATGAAACCAGGCCATGAGAGCTTCTCACTAAAGGTTTGCCTTTCTGACAACATTGTTACCACTTGAGACATGGTTATTCTGATTTTGGGAGTAGCTTGAGTGCACAAAAGAGCAACCTTGATGAAACACAATGCTTCTTCCTCTAGGTAGTCCTTTAGTCGTGGATCCACCAACTCTAGCAATTTGTTTTCCTCATATAAAAGCCATGTCTAGAACACAATTGTACAAGGATGACCATAAATAAATCCTTTGAATTCTATATCATTAAAACCTGATCAAAGAAGTAAACATGCTCCCAACATAAAGCCTTAATGACCCTCAGACAAGTGTTCCTCTTCTAAATTCATCTTCCAAGTACAAATTCTACATGTAGGTATCTCATTTTTTTTATAGAACTGAAATCGATATAGAGGTTTAAGAGCATGTTACCAATCTTGTACATTATATTACAAAATTGGTGAAATCATGTATTAGGTTTTGTCTAAATGAGCAACTAGCAAAACATAGATTTTAGCTCTTCCACTTAATTAATGGAGACATCCAAGCATTTAGAGGCATATTTCAAAAAAAAAAATTATAAGGTTACTAAAGCTAATGAATATTTCCTTCAGTTGACATTTAAAATAGATAAATTTACTTATCTAAACATAAATGAAATATGCATGAGTACCTAAATCCAAGTTTGTCATGTAGAATGTGATCAACACACATTTTAGGTGATGAAACTTATTTTACAAGTATAAAACAGTCAGCAAATCTTTCCATTTCACA
The DNA here is from genome assembly GCA_018584345.1 of Thuja plicata. Lineage (NCBI taxonomy): Eukaryota > Viridiplantae > Streptophyta > Pinopsida > Cupressales > Cupressaceae > Thuja > Thuja plicata. The sequence goes on along the minus strand of MU223253.1, from coordinate 2,825,872 downwards.
AATAAAGATATAGGCATCAAATACTAATACTTGAAGAAACACAAACTTTACTCTAAATGTGGGCAAATTTTGGTGGATTGAGTTTATACACATTTTATTACTATAAAAGGCTGATAATGTTTCTAAGAGAACTTTCAAGTTAGCAAATATAATTTTATGTAATTTTGTGAGAGGATATTCTTCTGTTTTATTTCTGTTATCATGATGATGATGAAGCTCATAGGTATCCTCTATAGTGGAAAATTACATCATGATGACCCTTCTTTAAGGGAATAAAAGTTGGATTAAAACTGTTATTATGTATGTCATGTTGTATCTTATCAATACTTTGTGTATGTATCAAATATGTGTTTGACATGTTGATTGCTTAGTTGGAAACTCTACTCTCTCATTATGTGGTTCACAAACCGATTCATTAGAGAAAGGTATCTTTATTTCAAGTGTCATCAATATTTATTTGCTAAGCTTCTTCAATCTGATCATGCCCCTAGATTTCCTATCTCAATGTTTTCTATAATTGTTTACACAGATTATGAGATTCAGAGATGCATGTGCACAAGAGCCTAGAATTTTATGGTCAGTATATGAGTTTGATTGTTAATAAGACCATATGCATTGTCTAACAACCTTAATATACAGGTCCCAACCCCCATATATGGCTTGAATGGGTCAGCATCCAAGTCTGGGTTCGGGTTTTGGTACCTGGGACATGCACACTTAGGAACAAAATTTAAAAAAATGTCATAGGACACATGAAATCCCTTCTGTGGTAGACCTTGAGTGCCCCTCTTCATTCATCCAACTCTATTATCATGCCTGTCACACTTGCATAAAACTAAGAGCTTGTATATATGCTGACCTTGAGAGCAATTGACAATAAACAAGTTCCTTTGTACATGTCAGGATAATGTATGCAATATCACCCATTCATTTCCTTTGGGGAAGCCTGCTTCAGATTTATAGTTAGATGGATAATGTCACTATTACCAACAGATGAGGATTTTATTCTATTAAATGAGTACATTGTCCTATTAAGTCGCCACCCAAATTTTGATTTCAATTAATACAACTTCAAGACTTTTATTTCTTTATAATTTTATTTATTGTCATGCAAGATTCCTAGCTTCTAACCTCCTCTATACATTGCAAATTAAAAATTAGGTCCTTAGCAATTCTATTTTTGTTGTTTGTTTCCAAATTATAGTATTTTTGCGCCATAGTCTATGTACTTTTGCCAAAGCTAATACACATGGGTATATGGCTATTTGTAAGATTTTAGATTATCAACAAAGGCATTCATTTGCTTCAAAATGACAATGCAATTTCTCATTTCTCATTGTTGTTGTTCTACCAAGTTATTTATAGAATGTTGATCATTAGTAGTAGTTTTATTTTTTATCGATTTCTTAATGAATAGTTCAATATGTCCCCCACACTCCATAAAAAAGTATGATTTGGCCCAATCGCTGACCCAGAAGCTCAACAACCAGACAAAATGTTTAAATGCATTATAACTTCCACTTATGCTGCAATGATAAGCATGTTCCAACAATTCATAGAATGACAATTGATGCTCCATTCTTTCGATCAACACAAATTCCCAACCTGCCTTTTAGCTGGACTCCAAGATGTTAATTGCCCATTTTGATGGCATAATCAAAGGGGAGTAAGTTCAATGCTTAGGTTTGCAATTTGGAGGCATAATTTAAGATACAGTTACACTTCACGGAGCCACAACATATCAAAATAGTGAAAGTTTATTTAAACAAATAAGTTCTCCCCTAGTGAAAATCTCACATCCAGCTTGTAGAGTTGACAAGCTAACAAGAAATTAATTCTTTGATAGATTTCAATGCAAAAATTTGGGCACAATATTACCTACTTATTACTAATTGTTTACATTTTGTGCTTTGTATTTTCAGTTTTCTTAGACATATTGGTTAGCAGGGGAAACATCATGGTCAATTGCTTAAAGTTACCAAGGAGGGTTGACAATGAGCATTTGAAGGCGATATTTTTAAGATGCACAACATATGTATAGAAACCTATATGATTTACATAAGAAAGCACACCAGGTGTTCTTGCAAGCTCAAAAAGCTTTGCTGAACTTTTCAGCACTAATAAGTTCAAACAACTGGAGATATTTGACTTCTTTAATCAGGACCTTGTGTAAATGAATGAAATCCAAGCTTTCTGAACATAGGAGACTATAAAAAATATTCTAAATTACATAAATTTGAACATAAAATTTAGATGAGGAAAACATACACCATGAACCAACAATAAAATATTTTAAAGCTTTGCAAACCGTATTAAAGATCACCTTGGATCTACTCTTTCTTAGCTATAGAGAAAAAATCTTCCATTGTCAGAAAAGAAGGAACACAAAGCAGTTTCCACCATCTCCTGCAGTCTGCTCAAATCAACCAAAAATCTATAGTGCTGCACAAATGACTTTGTTGTTGAAATTAGGAATAGAATTTCAATTTCTTTCAGGCTGTCATCCATGTATGCTTCTTGTCCCTTTTTCCTTGAAGACTAGGCCTTTGTCAAACACATGTATGGTATACCATTTAGCATATAGGCATACAGAAACATAGAAGAAATGAGAGTATGTGGCATGCTATGTGATGCATTTAAGGCACGTGGACAAGGCTTACGACTAATGGTTCCAAGTGGAAAAATATAACAAATTTATCTCAATTTTTTAGTCTTAACTTACTTTAACTCTATCGGGTAAGGCAACTTAGAATTCGGTTTATGAGAAGTCAACAATCATTCAAAATATAGTGACCACCATCTTAAATCATTATATGAGTTTGATTGTTAATAAGACCATATGCATTGTCTAACAACCTTAATATACAGGTCCCAACCCCCATATCTGGCTTGAATGGGTCAACGTCGAGGTCTGGGTTCAGGCTTTGGTACCTAGGACATGCACACTTAGGAACAAAATTTTAAAAAAATTTCACAAGTCACAGGAAAGCCCTTCTGCGGTAGACCTTGAGTGCCCCTCTTCATTCGTCCAACTCTATTATCATGCCTGCCACACTTGCATAAAACTAAGAGCTTGCATATATGCTGACCTTGAGAGCAATTGACAATAAACAAGTTCCTTTGTACATATCAAGCTAATGTATGCAATATCACCCATTCATTTCCTTTGGGGAATCCTGCTTCAGATTTATAGTTAGAAGGATAATGTCACCATTACCAACAGATGAGGATTTTATTCTATTAAATGAATACATTGTCCTATTAAGTTTCCACCCAAATTTTGATTTCAATTAATACAACTTCATGACTTTTATTTCTTTATAAGTTTATTTATTGTCGTACAAGATTCCTAGCTTCTAACCTCCTCTATACATTGCAAATTAAAAATTAGGTCCTTAGCAATTCTATTTTTGTTGTTTGTTTCCAAATTGTAGTATTTCTACACCATAGTCTTTGTCCTTTTGCCAAAGCTAATACACACAGGTATATGGCTATTTGTAAGATTTCAGATTATCAATAGAGGCATTCATTTGCTTTAAAATGACAATGCAGTTTCTCATTTCTCATTGTTGTTGTTCTACCAAGTTATTTATAGACTGTTGATCATAATAGTAGTAGTTTTATTTTTTATCGATTTCTTGATGAATAGTTCAATATGTCCCCCACACTCCATAAAATTTTTTGATTTGGCCCAATCACTGACCCAAAATCTCAACAACCAGACAAAATGTTTAAATGCATTATAACTTCCACTTATCCTGCAATGATAAGCATGTTCCAACAATTCATAGATCAACAATTGATGCTCCATTCTTTCGATCAACACAAATTCCCAACCTGCCTTTTAGCTGGACTCCAAGATGTTAATTGCCCATTTTGATGGCATAATCAAAGGGGAGTAAGTTCAATGCTTAGGTTTGCAGTTTGGAGGCATAATTTAAGATATAGTTACACTTCACAGAGCCACAACATATCAAAATAGTGAAAGTTTATTTGAACAATCAAGTTCTCCCCTAGTGAAAATCTCACATCCAGCTTGTAGAGTTGACAAGCTAACAAGAAATTAATTCTTTGATAGATTTCAAGGCAAAAATTTGGGCACAATATTACCTGCTTATTACTAATTGTTTACATTTTGTGCTTTGTATTTTCAGTTTTCTTAGACATATTTGTTAGCGGGGGAAACAACATGGTCAATAGCTTAAAGTTACCAAGGAGGGTTGGCAATGAGCATTTGAAGGTGATATTTTTAAGATGCACAACATATGTACAGAAACCTATATGATTTACATAAGAAATCACACCAGGTGTTCTTGCAGACTCAAAAAGCTTTGCTTAACTTTTTAGCACTAATAAGTTCAAACAATTAGAGATATTTGACTTCTTTAATCAGGACCTTGTGTAAATGAATGGAATCCAAGCCTTCTGAACAGAGGAGACTCTAAAAAATATTCTAAATTACATTAATTTGAACATAAAATTTAGATGAGGCAAACATACACCATACACCAACAACAAAATATTTTAAAGATTTGCAAACCGTATTAAAGATCACCTTGGATCTACTCTTTCTTAGCTATAGAGAAAAAATCTTCCATTGTCAGAAAAGAAGGAACACAAAGCAGTTTCCACCATCTCCCGCAGTTTGCTCAAATCAACCGAGAATCTATAGCGCTGCACAAATGACTTTGTTGCTGAAATTAGGAATAGAATTTGAATTTCTTTCAGGTTGTCATCCATGTATGCTTCCTGTCCCTTTTTCCTGGAAGACTAGGCCTCTGTCAAACACATGTACGGTCTACCATTTAGCATACAGGCATACAGACACATAGAAGAAATGAGAGTATGTGGCATGCTATGTGATGCATTTAAGGCACATGGACAAGGTTTAGGGCTAATGGTTCCAAGTGAAAAATTATAACAAATTTATCTCAATTTTTTAGTCTCAACTTACTTTAACTCTATCGGGTAAGGCAACTTAGAATTCGGTTTATGAGAAGTCAACAATCATTCAAAATATAGTGACTACAATCTTAAATCATTATTAAATATTTTTTCCATGATCTTAGTGATAAGTGATTCAAAAAAATAAGGATTGTGGGAATCTAGAGTCTAAAAAGCGTGCTTTAGAATTCGTTTAGGAGCTAAAATGCAATTAATCTGACCAATAAGATTTTAGAATTTTTTTAGCTATAAAGTGTATTATATAGTTTGGAATTGTTCCCATATTTTTAAAAGTAAAAAATGCTATTTATATGTAGTGGGTGGAAAATAAAATTTCCATTGTTTTGTCTTATGGATATTATCAATACTCTTCAAATGTTTATTGGGTACTAAAAAGTAAACTACAAATAGAATGTGGTAGCTTTTTCCTTACATAAAGATTTTGTGGTGTTTATATAACAAAGATAATTTCTACAAGGAAAAAATGAAAACATAAATAAATTTCTTCTTCCAACTTGTGTTGCACAAACCCATGATAGTTATGCTTAATGATGGCATTTCCGATGAGAAATGAATGATTTTACTTGTACCATAAAGTTGCACATAAATATGTTCTATTATGAAAAATGATTTTAGCATCCAATTTATAGATTTCTTGACACAAGGATTAGATGGATAGGATTAGAAGTGGAGATCAAGGGATCATATTAGAATATGCTTTTAGGGATGGAAGAAGGATAAAGCCCCTCACTAGTTGACATGAATTTTTAGTAAAAAATATTCGTACTAAAAAATGGTTTCCTCAGCTATAAAGCTTGTAGATTACTTTATAAATGACCTCCAATGGGGTGTTCAATCACTTTTATCAAATAGAACCTTACGATGAACCTCCAAATGATCAAAAGATTGAAAAATTATATGGGTAAAGCTCTCTACAAATAGCT
>MU223253.1:2790267-2804829 GCA_018584345.1 Thuja plicata | reverse complement strand
GAATCACGAAACCCTAAAAGGGAAAACCTAAGGTTAGCTTAAGCAACTAGAGTGAATAGGTGAGTTAGTAATTAGATCATAATGATTTAATTAATAACCCGATAGACTATTACTCTAACAAATAGCACCAAAAAGAGGGGAGGCTAGGCCTCAACCCACCAAATGGAGAGTAACAGGTAAAATAACATCTAAGAGTTTAAGACATATTACAGACTGAGAGAGTACGGGGGATTATATAACAGAAACACAATAACTCTAATGAAGAACATCATCAAGATTATCTATCCAGGTGGTCCAACCAAGCGCGCCTTCCATCCAGACCACTTTTTTTTGTTCCAAAATCTGAGAATAGATATGCAGCTTATCAAATGTGGGTCTATTGTTGTCTCTAATGTCCTGTATAAGTTTCCCAAGCGCCTCATCAAAAGCAGTTTGGTTGTCAACAATATTGGCCAATTTGAAACCATCCTTCATCTCGTATATGAACATAGAGGCATGACCATCGCGAAGAAATCTCAGCAACTTCTTTCGCTCCAGATTCATCACACGGCAAACTTGAGAAGCAATTTTGAAACGGGTGAGTTTTCTATAAAACCCAGTAAGAGTCCTATCAATGCCTTGAAATTTAGATTCATTTCTCAATTTCCAAATAAACCAAAGGATGAAAGATGAGAGAATATGCCAGAACATGTTAGCATCTTTGCGGAGCCCTTCAATAAATCCAGTAATGATATCAATAGTATAAACATGTTTAGTAATAGAAACACCAAACATAAGCCAAATCTCTCTAGTAAAGCTACAATCAAAGAATATCTGCCTCATAGTCTCAGGCATCCTGCAAATAGGGCAAGTGTCAAAGGCAGCCTGGTGGTTCCTAATCGGAAGTCTATCCAACAATAGTTGCCATTTGAAGCATTTGATCTTAGGCGGGATGGGGGACTTCCACAGTTTATCAAATGTTTTCTGCCAATCAGTAGAGCTGGTGTTGCTATACCAAATCGTGTTGATATGATCAGTGACAGAGGTATCATGATTGAGGAATTTGTATATATCTTTAGCTTTAATACTAGTAAGGAGGGAACCATTTTTCCATCTAAAATTGAGGTATCTATGGGAATCAACATCAGTGTTCCTAGGAAGATTGAGGGTATCACAGGCTAGCTTGAGCAGTTTGTAAGTTCTTTTATGGGAAACAGGGAGATCATAATCCCTGGCAAGGCTATCCCAGCTAATAAGACTGTTATGTTCCATAATATCCATGATGCACTTGATGCCTTTATTAGCCCATAGTCTGGCAGAACACCCCTTGGTAAGGGCAAGGGGTTTACCCTGATGGAAGAGATTCCACCAAATAGATCTTTCTCTGTGTAAGGTATAATCATAATCAAACTTAGCATTGTCAATGAATCCCCGCACATTCTCCCATGCCTTCCAAATGGACCTGAAAACCCAAGTGCCCCGAATAGTAACCAGAAGCTTACCAGCAATCAGGTCACAAAAGGGGAGGCCTTTCCAAGATTTGGCATTTTTAGGGACACCATTTTGAATATTATTTCTGATAAGCACCTTCCAGGGCTCATTCCCTTCAAGGGCTTGGAAGATCCATTTGGAGGCAAGGGACATACCCTGAAGTCTTAGATCCTTCAGGCCAAGACCACCAAGACTTTTCTCTAAATGACACCAGCTCCATTTAACCGCATGAGCTTTTTTGTTACCTTTCCCATCCGACCACAGGAAACGACGAATAGCCTTTTGAATTTCACAAATTTGATAGTTAATAAACATCCAAACAGAAAAATAGTAAATACTATAGGAGGAGAGGATTTTCTGGCAGACCTGGACCCTTCCAGCAAGAGAGAGAAATCTATTATTCCATTTATTAAGCTTTTGAATAATTTTTTCCTTGACCCAGAGCCACATATCTTTGAGTGAAGGGGACATAGAAAATGGGATACCAAGGTATCTTACAAGCTTATTAGGTCCTCCCCAGGCATAGTCAAAATGAGTAAACCAATCAGGAGGCACTTCTTTCCACCCCAGCATGACAGATTTAGAGTTGGAGATACGGGCCCCTGAGGCCTTACCGAAGAGTTCAAGCTTTTGATTGAGACACTGAATGTTATTTTGTGAAAGCTCCAAAAATAGGGAGGTATCATTAGCGAATTGAATTTTAAGAAGTTCAGATTCATCAAGCAGAGTAATGCCCCTGGCTCTAGGAGAGATGGAATCATCTTTGAGAAGATAAAATAAAGCATCTGAAGCAATGACAAATAGAGCAAGGGCCAGAGGACAACCTTGCCTAATGGACCTAGATAACAAGATGGGTTTGGAAAGAGATCCATTGACTTCAATCATAGCAGAGGCATCTTTAAGGAGGATTTGGACATACTTGCAGAATATGATGGGGAAACCAAAAGCCTTCAGCATCATAAGGATACAATCCCACTCAACCCTGTCATAGGCCTTCTCGAAATCAAGAAGAAGCATAGTTATAATTCTAAAAATTTAAAATATAGTTATAGATTTTAAAAGTAAGGTGGAATTTAATAATAAACAAGTGCCACCTAAATTAAATAAGAAACTTTATAAAGGCTAAAATTATATAATATTGCAATATAATATAATATTTTATATTATATATATTATAGAATAATATATATTATATATGAGAAATTGTAATAATTATTTATTATTTATAATATATATATTGAAAATATAATATAGTAAATATTTTAGAATATATAATAGTTATATATTATAATATTGTTCAAATATATTGTAATGAATTTTGTAATTTATAGAATATAGAAAATGAATAAATAAATATCTAACTTTTAGAAATACTTGAATGAAAAAAAATAGTGATTTGATTAGTGTAAAATAGTATATTGCAAATAATATATAATTACCCAAATACAATAAAAAATAAAAAAAAGAAAGAACTTTAACCAATAGATGCTCTACCACTAAAATAGGAAAAGATTCTAATTTTTTTTTTTCTATAATTAAAATTTGCATAAAACACTGTAACTACTCAAATAAAAATTGCACTTAAACAGCTGAATAAAAAATAGTAAAAATAGTAAATGGTTTAAATTCATGAATAAATGATAATCTAAACTCCTCAATTAATTCAAAACGACCAAGGGAGCTTTAAAATGGCATTAATTAAATAATAGAATAAAATGTACCGTAACGCCTATATTTGCTGGGGAAGAAAGCGACTGGTGAAGGTGTGATAGTTGCATTGCCAACGAAACCAGTAAAACCAACCAATGTTATAAAAAAGAGGCACATCAAGACGTAAAACAGACGGACAAAATTTTGTAGCAGACGATAATGAGTGACGTGTCAGCAAATAGCTAGAACAGAGACATTGTCCGACGTGGCGGCACCGCCACGCATATTAACTGCAAACGAGAATATTCTGATCGATCAAGCGAGCAAGGCAACAAAGTAAAAGAAAAGCTAAAGAAAGCGTGTAGCGCATTGGATTGCTGCGAGGCCTACGCCCAGGGTTTGTTTGTAACGTATAGTATTTCAAGCCACTGGTGGCCATCATTTTCTGAACCTCACCTTCAATTCTGTCGTCTGTCGTCTGCCGTGCCAACAATTCTCCCTCGCTTGCCCGAGATTCACGACGCGCTGCTGTGCAGGCAAATTTCCGCTGTACCAGGGTAATTGTCGTAAATCTTAGTAAGTAAATTGTGTTTTTGCAGTTGACGTGTGTGTTCATGTCTTTGCTGCAATTGCAATCGCGGACATGAACAGTTATTAAAAATTTGTATCTGTATTTTAATAGCATTTTGTGGTTTTTTAGATGAAATGTTTGAATTCGCGTTTTTTTACCTTTGTTTGCGTGGAATGTGGGTGGATTTTCTTGCTGGAATTTCGTCTGTAAAGTTTGTTGCAGTTTATGATTCGTCGTGGATTAGGATTTTGCCTAGATTTCCCCTATACGAGACAAGGGAAACCCTAGAATTTTTAAGAAATTTTATGGGTCGAGGTTTTTGGTGTATGCCAGGTTAGAATAGGCTGCATTCAACAACATTCTGATTACAGTAGGTTCGAAACATTACGGGTGAGGGTGTATATCAGATTTCGGGTTTTCTAAGTAGACGTGCGTTGCAGAGATCGACCTAGGGTTCTATGATATAGTTGAATTGCTTTTCTTTTTATGCGGATTTCCCTGATTGAGGTTGTGGTTCACCATTGACATGACGCGGGTTAATATTTATGCCACAACCTTATTGTGATGAGGGTTTTTAAATCTGGATTAAGATTTCCATGGCCGTACATCAGAATTGTACACCCCGTCCTTTATGGTTTTTGGCCACCGTTACTCACTGGACTGAGTTGAATTGTTAGTATTTGTTATGTTATGGCTTCAATATTCTGAGGGCTCGTTTGAGCAGTAAATTATGGTTGATTTTGGTGGAATTGCAGGTGCAGGTTCTGCAAATACCTGGTACGAGACATTCAGTTTCTATGCTACACAGTAGTTATGTTATAGATTCAATGGCGTTCCGATGTTAAAAGGTTGCTGCTGCTGAGCAGCTTTCAATGAGAAGATTCCAAGATTGTAATGTAAGTTCAGCCAAAAAATTACTATCTGTTTATTTTTTAGCTTTGAGTTTAGCACGACTGTAGAATTATTTGTTATTTCGTTTTGCCTTGTTGTCTGCATCACATTACACATTGCCTTAATAACTGAGAACCCTATCAATAAGTTGAATTTTAAATCACGGTTCTTTTGCTTGGCATTGATTCATCTGCATCACAATCTTCTAGGTTTTAGCAATGGAGAGCCCCATTTATAAAATACGTGTTAGATCGGTAGGATGAAGATTAAAGAGTGAAATTTGACACTTCTTTATGCTGCAGTAACAGAAAGGTTTGCTTGAATGCTAAGTGAGTGGAACCACAATCCAGTTATTAAAATTTTCCTCTGTAAATTTAGGTCAGTTTCAGTAGATTGCAGGATTAGAAGAATCTGCTATACAACTTTAAGAGAAGAAATTTTGACTTGTTAGGGCATGCGATAAACCATGCTTGCTGCTGCTGAAGATTATTTGGCTTTGAAATATATATCATTGTAATCTGTATTCAACTTAATCCGAGTCTGTCTGTATCTTTTTTGTGGATAGGCTGTATTTGTTTTTATTTGTAATAAATATATGTATCTCATCAAAGAAAAAGATCACTGGTTTCATTTTTTCACAGCATTTGTTTTTATTTGGTAATGAATTGGCAGGGAAATCGGGCAATGTCGTTGCAACTCCTAAAAGACCCAATGCTTGAACCTTCCTGCCATTTTGTTGAGATGCCAGGACTGACATATCTTTTGTGCAGATTTTGACGGTTTTTCCTTTGTCAGGTAAGCTTAATTAAAGCATTTTGTGTGTATGAGACTCAAAAAACCTCAATCTTGACCTTGGGGTTCATCATGGAAATGTTATTGTTCAGAATTTGTGCTCATTTTTATACTTGAAAACAATGGTAGACGCGAAAGGGATATTGCTTAGGTGCAAGTTGCTGTCACTAAGAAGAGATTGGTCATTGCTTTTCTTTAAATTGCTGATAATGGACTTCTGGTTGTGCAGGAATTCATCAACTCTAAAGTTGTGTGTTTTACTAGTTGAGTGGTTTCTTATCTGCTTCTCGTGGCTTTTTCAGATTTGCTCATGCAATAATCTTGTAGAAATGGTTGATAGTAGATGTGCAAGGCACTTCGTTCAAACTTTTGAAAGGAATGCGAGATTATTGTAAGTTCAACGATCATCTTGTTAATCTAAGTGTTACTTCTTTTTTGTCTTGTTTTGAATTTGATGTTGTGTCAGGTCTAAATGTAATGAGTGAACATAAGTTTCATGGGTCTTTAAGAGCCTCGGAGCCTCAGTGGTGCAACAGATATCATGAGATCACTAGCTAATTTGCAAGTCTTTCATACACTTATTAGATGATGAATGTGCATGCATAAGAGGGACTTTAGGTTTGATATTCTTGAGATTAATCGCAGCACAGACATGATGTTTGTTTTTCTATTTAGACAACTCAGTTGAAGAAATGCTATGTTTCAAGATTTAGATCTTTCATGTTTATTGAAGACAGATTCAGATTCAATTCCTAATTTCACATGATGGCAGTAAAGCCAATTTTAACATCATATGAACGAATTTGTAGAGATTTTATTTAAAGGTGTTCGACCCTGGGTACATTAGTTTCAACTTTCATGTTGCAGACACACTTTTTATATTCTCTAAGGCATCTCAAATGTATCACATTAGGTAAAGAGCTGCATTGTGTTTTGTGTATCAAACCCTGAAGTTAATTTCATGCTGCAGAGAAACTTTTCGTGTTCTTTAAGGCATCTCAGTAGTATCATGCCAGACAAAGGCCACATTGTATTTACTATTATTTTTGCTTAGTATAAATGGAATATTGCTTGTTGGATTATATTAAAATGCATTGAGATAAGACCTGTAAAACAGGCATCAATGTATGACAACAATAACAATAAGTAGTTAAACTTGTCTGCAGTTATTCTTGATACAAGTTCGTGTTAAGTTTCAATTTTATTTGCAGATCTATTGTTATTTTTCTAAAGTACAATTGTGGAGAACTTTTTAGATTACCCTCTTTTTGTGTTTCTCAGGTTTTCTCACAAAATTTGTTGTTTAGAAACATCACTTGATCAAAAAATTCATCATGTCTTTAGACTCCTATGGTTCTTCTTAATGTGAAAATCTCATTTGACCTGACTTTCCTTTTAGTATATTGTTAATTGCAAGCTGTGATTAGATGGCAAAGATCTTTGAATTGTATTAACTTGAATATTTTATTTTTTGGGGTCAAAATGTCCAGATTAAGACCCCAGTATCCCACACATTAACTTCTTGGAGGGTGTCAGACTGCTGATATACAGTGGTAACCAGAAAGGGTTATCTGCGCAGGGGCTGACATTCATTTTGAGTGTAATAATTATAAATTCTCTTGTAGGATCAGACTTATGCTATTTTCATAACACTTGATAAGCTCTATTGAGATAATTCAAATTGAGTTGTTTTACATACAATTATGGTCATAAAAATCCTTCACAAGAACCTTTCTTTTTGTGATCTATTTGTACAGATACACGTGACTGGATTGGCCTGTTCATAGTTAAGACAAGAACAAGAAGTTGTCCATTGCTTCCGCTGAATCAATGAGGGAAATCATTCGGAATGTTAGGCAGGTGACATGCCAGGAAAAAACTGATTATGTTAGATTAGGTTTTTTAGATGAACCAGAGTCCCAGGAATTTGGGAAGTTGCAAGCTGTTAAAAAAGCAGACAAGTATTCCATATGCCGGTGGAGTAAGGTGGTTTTATTATGCTTTAGTCTGTTGGCAATTGTAGCTGTTTTCATCATCTGGGGACTGCCAATTCTGATTGACCAGGTTTTGAAATGTTCCCATTCTTTCCTTTGGAGATTTTTAAAATTAACTTTTAGTCTTCCTTTTGATTGTTGATAAATTTAATATCCAATCAAGCTTTAGTTGGGATGGCATTATGGTTTGAGTGCTTGTTATGATAGTTTTTTGATATATCCAGTGCAATTGGTGGAAAAATTTGACATACTTTAGATTTAGATGGAAAATAACATGAGAATGAGCAGGAGGGATGGAGGCATTGAAATTTCTGTGTGTGTGTGTGTGTCAATGGACACACGCTTGGATGTATGCTTGTAGTTGTTTATGGCTATTTGGCTGGAAATGATTGTGAGTCATTATCATTTTCCAGTTGGTCTGGATATATTTGCAAGTATTGGAGAAGTAGATGGAGGGGTAGGATATCTGTATATTAGAATATTCTACATCTTTTGCTAGATTTTATGATCATTTGTTAGTGACCGGTCAGACTGGAATTGGTTTTGTTCTTGCATTAGAGGTTGGAAGAAAAATTACATGGATGTTGCCTTCCCTTGCTCTAAAAAAGTAATTTTCTTCTCATAAGGTCGTATTCTGTTCGTTTTGATAGGTGATTATACCAGTCTTGGATTGGGAAGCAGCAACTTTTAGTGTGAAAGCACTTGTATTTGTGCTTATTGGGTCAATGGGTTTGTTTCCTGTTTTTCTGCTACCATCAGCACCTTCAATGTGGCTGGCTGGCATGACATTTGGATACAGCATTGGGTTTTTGATAATAATGGCAGGAACCAGTATTGGCATGTCCTTGCCTTACTTCATTGGATCTGTCTTTCGCAGCCAAATACATGTAAATTTCTACCCATTATCTTGTGGTTCTACTTTTATAAAATTCAGCTGATTGTAATTAGTATGATATCCTATAATGGTTAATATCTCTTTTCTAATTCAGAAATGGCTTGAAAGGTGGCCTCAAAAATCTGCGCTGATAAGGCTAGCAGGAGAAGGAAACTGGTTCCATCAGTTCCGAGCTGTTGCTCTTTTGAGAATCTCACCATTTCCTTACATTATTTTCAACTATGCTAGTGTTGCTACAAATGTTAAGTATAGTCCATACATAATCGGCTCATTTGCTGGAACAATTCCTGAAGTTTTTGTTACCATCTACAGGTCAGAGATCTTCATCATATGACTTTAAATTTGATGTCTGAGCATGCCTTTCCTGATCATTCATTAGTATAGTTTTGCATTCAAGGTTTTGTTTAATATAGTAGTTTGGTGATGCACTGGTTTTGAAAAGGATTATTAATTTCCATATGAGTCGTGTTTTCACAGTGTATCAAATCATGTGACGATTTACAAGGATTCAACTTTCTAGTTTGAGTCAATCTTCATTGGTCCACATTTCATGAGTAGCAGTTCAGAAGAACCCATCTCTAATGACCATGAATAATTCTATTATAGCAAAATTGATAGCTCTTTTGTAGAAGTAGCAAAACATAATATAAGGCTTAAACACATACCTATCCAGAGTTGAGTTACTACAACTGGCTTCATCCCCCTTTTAAAATTGTCGTACAGTTTTTTTAGATTCTTTTTTGAGTGAAACCTTAGTGGGCTCTTTGAAATTGCACAAAAATGAACTGCGGTCCTGTTGAAATAAGTGGAACTTTTATTTATTTTTGTCACCTCCCAATATTGGAGGATTTTGTTGATTCTTTCATCCCAGATCTGACAATCTCAAAAGTCCCACTGTCATTCAATTTACTATAAGTGCCTTAATTTGCCCATTAATGAGGTAATCAAGCATTGAATTAAATGATTAGGGACATCTTGGAGGGTTCCTTTGGAGAGTTCCTAAAGTTGAATTATGGTGCAGCAGAACCTTTGTTTGCCTGGATGGGGCTTTGGTTTTATTGTGCTGTAATCATGCAGCAGCTCTTTCTTCCTTGGGACTAGGTCTAACAATGAAGTGGAGCTAGAGGAGGTGGTGTTAGTTTTTAGGATGGCAACATTGTTAGGCTATAAGATTGGAAGCTAAGTGGTATCCCGTTTGAGGTTTGTCTCTTGGGTAAATGTTTTGATTCTTGAAGAAATTGCTTTTCTGTACTGGTATGGGGAGTTTAATAAAGCAGTAAATTATTTGGCAAATGTGCAAACTACCCTGTTGCCCTTCTCTACAAGGATCAGTGATAATTTGGAGGAAATTGCCACTCTTCCATTCTCTTAGCAAGATTATCTACCCCCCATGGAAATTGTACCGCTAATTTTTGCTCCTCCCTTATATTCTCACCCCAAATATTTATGATGATCTGAAAATACTTTTGGGCAGGTTTGGAGGGCTACAAAATTATTACAGTTTCTGATCTGCCTTTATTCGCTCATAATCTGCCCTTTAATTTGCCTCCAAATTGTACTTTGGATCTGCTCTTTTCCTTCTGATTTGATCCTCGAATTTGCTGATCAAGTTCGCCCAATAGGTTTGATATAAATCGCACAAGAAGAGGAGAAAATACTATGAATGTATGCAATTATAAATCTGCTCAAGTACTTATCACATTATGTTTTTGGTGAGTTCCTTGAGCAATCTACTCTTTATTTATACATAATGATGACTCTCCAAGAGTCATAACTCTTTCCCTCAAGGACTGGCCGACTTGGTCCTTAATAATAATATATTCTTTTATATTATTTGTTCCATATTTAATTATTAAAATCAATCCTTAATAAATATAACCTTTTATATTTATTATTATTATCCAACCGATTTTATCATAATTAAATATATCAATAATATATCCAATATATTAATTATTATTATTGCCACTTTGTCCAATGCGTTGATCTTTGCCGTAAAGGCCAAAACATTAACACATAATAGTAGAGAAACAAAAGATTCTTAACACAAAACATGTAAGAATAGATGACACAAAAAAACACTAATATTTATCCTGGGAAAACCCTCCAACTTGAGGGGAAAAACCCAGCCACACAAGAATTGATGCTTTATTGATAAAATAATAGAGATTTGTGTACAATGCTTCAAACTGAACCAGCAAGACATCTACTACACACAAAACTAGCAATATAATGCGTGACTAACACCCAACCAATGCACAAGACAGAAATATATAGAAGACTTGACTCTTCATCTTTGAAACTAAAGACTCTCTACATTCCAAGCACAAGTCTCTTCATTTCAAATGGATGTCTCTTCACATCTCCATGCAAGTCTTTTCAATTTCCAAAGGCAAGACCCTTCGCATTTCTTGGACAAGTGATTCGCCTTCAGGAGAAAGATAACTCCCGACGCTATATAACATCAACACTCCCTCTTAGCTAGGGAGGTACCTTTCCAGATTCTCGTGTCATGGATTCTCTCAACACGGCCCTCACAATGGCTACACCCATTGTGAGAAAACCAAAAACTTTATCACGAATTCTCTCAATGTGATATCGTCATCTCAACATGACGTTCACCATGGCTACTCCCAGAGGGTGAATAACACAAGAGGTAAGTCATGGAGTCTCTCACATGACATCCACCATAGCTACTCCTAGAGGGTGGAACAAGGGCTTTCACCTCAAACTTCTTTCGCAAAGAAGAATGCATTAACAAGGGATTGCACCCTGAACTTCTCCCTCACGGAGAATAATTCATTAACAAGGGATTGCACCTTGAACTTCTCCCTCTCAGAGAAGAACTCATTAACAAGGGATTGCCCCTTGAACTTCTCCCTCTCAGAGAAGAACTCGTTAACAAGGGATTGCACCTCAAACTTCTCCCTCTCAGAGAAGAACTCATTAACAAGAGATTGCACCTCGAACTTCTTCCTCTTAGAGAAGAACTCATTAAAACATATAAAATATCATTTGAATGCTGAGACTCCCTCTCAACAGGGGCAGCATTCTCATGACTTTGATTATCACAATACCAGGAAATTGGCTCCAATGTTTGTCCAACAATGAGCTTTTGCAGTCACACTGCTACACAAGCTTGCTGATCCTCTGCAAAGGACTTGGTATTCTACATTTGCCACTCAAGCTCCCTCTGAATCTGATTTCTGTAGCTGAATAGTCTCCCTTTGAATGTCATTTCTTCCTCTTCGAAGAAACTAATTGCAATGACAATCTTAATAGGTTCTTTCTCTTTAATGAAGTTATGTGTTATCAATTCAGTCCCATGGCTGCAAGCAGCATTCCCATGTTCATTTCTATAGCCTGCATGACTTCGCATGTAATCTCTCATCATCCCGTTGCTTCTCAATCTGTCTTGTAAGCATTTTTAGAGAGATTAGCAATAGTTCACAAAATCAAACTATTCATAAAGAGAAAATATACAGATCAATGCTAAAAGCATACATGATTCACTATTCTCAATATTATAGCATGAATTAACTACATAAAATTCATGATCATTATTCAAATACTTATCTCTTTATTGTCTAAATTTCCTCACAATCCACCAATAGATCTTTTGCCATCACACAGTTATAGAGAATAAAAAATTTGAACACCAGTACATCTGCTAACCTCATAGACATGAATGCCAAACATGTAAGCATAGACGAACATGACAACATCCTCCCTATCCAGGTTAGAAGCTTCATTAGAGATTCTACCCTCCAAGGCTCTTCAACTACACGTTCTCATATGAATCCCTCATTTTGAACAACATATTCGACTCCCATTAGACATTACGATTCTTCTAGAATCTAAATGTTCTATTCTGGTTTGGATCGTTTCCTTAGACCCGCTCTGATACCATGTTAATGTTATGAACCATAATAGCAGAGAAACAAAAGATTCTGAACACAAAACATGCAAGAATAGATGTCACAAAAAAACACTAATATTTATCTTGGGAAAACCCTCCAACTTGAGGGGAAAAACCCAGCCACACAAGAAATGATGCTTTATTGATAAAATAATAGAGATCTGTGTATAATTCTTCAAACTGATCCAGCAAGACATCTACTACACACAGAACCAGCAATATAATGTGTGACTAGCAACCAACCAATGCACAAGACAGAAATATATAGAAGACTTGACTCTTCATCTTTGAAACGGAAGACTCTTTACATTCCAAGCACAAGTCTCTTCATTTCAAATGGATGTCTCTTCACATCTCCATTCAAGTCTTTTCAATTTCCAAATGCAAGATAACTCGCTTCGCATTTCTTGGACAAGTGATTCGCCTTCAGGAGAATGATAACTCTTGATGCTATATAACATCAACAGATTGGACTAGAGCTCATTTTCACTGATGTAACTTAAGTCCCTGTGTTCTGGTTTCTGTTTGGATTAAGTGAAAAAAAAATTGAAATGGTTTGCTAATGGAAAAATGAGATGAAGTTTTTGCCGTCAAGTTTGATAGTAAATTTATTTATCTTGTATCATTTTAAATTTCCAAGTAGAAAATAAATGCTCATGTATTGTAGTACATGCGTATATAGTTATATTGCTATTACAATTAAAGTTACATCTCTTATGAGAGGACTTGCTACAAGACACTCTCTTTTCTTCAGAAGTATCAGAGCAGCTCACAACATAGGAGGTTTACTTGATTCTTTCAGCTTAGATTTGGCAAACCTGTATCTCATTTTGTCATCTTTTAAATAACACTAAGGACCTAAAGCTCTTATCTTGACCATTACTGCTATATATATGTTCATTGCATTCTTGTGAAGAAACTTGACAATTCCTATGGTCTTTTTGCTTTAATTCTATTTGATTATGCTCTTATCACCTTTATCTATTTTGCATTTTGCAGCAAAAGAATTGTTTTCCTCATCATACTCGTTATGATAAGCATCACATTCTTCCTGGTTTGCAAGCAGTTACATTGCTAGAAAATGTTTTAAACTCGTTCCTCATTGCTTGCATGGCATCACTGCTTCACTATCAAGTCTGTAACAATCATATTAAACACAAATCCACAGTAAGACATGGCTCCAATAGTAGTTGCACTACCCAAGAATGGGTCAATTCTGCATGCAAAATTATTCATCCTGGTAAAATGTAGCTGGAAGAATCAACATTAGGATAATAGGAAATAATAGGATTGCTTAGATTCTACATGAACTAGAGATCTGCTTATTTTAACTTCCGAATTATCCTTACATCCCATCTGCCCTTCCTCACGCTTTTCTCTTAGCTGCCTATTATACACATCCATGCAATTGTTGAGACTGCATGCTGTAATTTATGTGCTAAAGTAATTATTTACCATTAGTTATAGAGCACTGAATATTAAACTAATGTTACGTTTCTATAATGTTCATCTTAGTTAGTTTCTGATTCTGGCTTCTGTTAACGAGTTTTCGTTTAGAAACATCGTCATGTAATCTCTTATAAATAGAGCCTTTTGTCTCTATTGTATATATTGATTTATATTAACATGGTACCAGAGTGGGTTGATGGGGTTCTTTAAAGTTTGGCAATTTGTTTTAATAAAAAATTGAGTCTCCTTGGAGTTTTTTCCAAAAATTTTTAAATCATTTTTTTCTGAAAAAACCGTCTGCAATTTTTGAGGGTTTTTTTAACTTGGTTTTGTTGCTGAAGGTTGTTTTTCAGTTTTGAGGGTTTTTCAAAGACCTGTCGAAATTCGTGAACATTGTGGGTTTTCCACAAAAATCTTGGTTTCTTGCAGTCTGTTTTGGGTCGTAGTGCTCATCTACAAAAGTTCTTGGCAATATTTTGAACAAAATCGTCGCTGTTTTTATGAAGCAATTCGGGTTTGGGGATTTTCTCCTCAAAATCGTGTTTCAATTTGAGAAGTTGTTCTCGGTATCTCTGGCTACAGGGAGGGACAGTTTTGTTTCCCAACGTTAGGTCAAAAAAATGTGTGATTATCTTAGTCATTTCCAGCAGTTCAACAAAATGAGGGAGGGTCTCAACAGCATGCCCATTTTGCAGAGCATTCTGAAGAGAAGGGAGGGTATTAAAATAATGTAATGTTTCTATAATGGTCATCTTAGTTTCTAATTCTGGCTTCTTTTAACAAGTGTTTAGTTTAGAAACATTATCATGTAATCTCTTATAAATAGAGTCTTTCGTGTCTATGGCTTAGTTGAGTAGTTTGCATTTGAGTGTCATCAAGTTTTTGTTGGATCTTTACTTGCAAAATATTAGCAAAACAAAACAATACATGT
>MU223253.1:2771406-2785974 GCA_018584345.1 Thuja plicata | reverse complement strand
GACTGCTTCCAAATGCCCCATTGGTTGCTAATGACCATCTGTGACAATGCCTCCTTTACCTTCACAAGTCGTCTCAAGACGATTGTGTGAGAGGCAAAACGAGTTTCAGCCACCTAAGAACATGTTAGTAGTAAGTTAGTAACACATTTAAAATATGTAAACAACACAATATTTTATTCAATTATGCAAAACTAATTAAATTAAATTTTAAAATTTACCTTCAATAATTCCAATCTCGAATAAGTTCTGAAAATTGCTTGTGACATATGGTGATTTCTCACAGACATTTGAATCTCCTCACCCTCGTATATCTGTTTCACCCATTCTATTTGAGTGCCAATTGCTTTCATCACTGAATTGAGAGAATGGACAGTGCACGGTGTCCAAAAGATGTGATCATATCTAGCCTCTACCAAAGCACTTGCAGCCCTGCAAACTTTTGCATTGTCAGTACTTACTTGGACAACATTGTCATGGCCCATGAACTCTATGGAATCAATGAGAATCTTGGCAATGAACTTTGCATCTTTTACTTCCCCTTCACAGTCAACCGCCCTAAAAAACATTGACCCCTTGGGGCATACAACAATTACATTGATTAATGGACAGTTTTTGCAATCTTTCCATCCATCCGAAACAATAGACACACCCGTTTGAACCCAAGAATCTCTTATTGGTTTTAGTTGTGCCTCTACATTTTTTCTCTCACAATGTAATAAGGTAGTGCGCACCTTTTCATATCCAGGGCCTTCGTAACCAGAAGGTGCGTTATTTATTGCTTGCACCATCTCCCTCCAATAAGGTGGTCTCACTAAGTTGAATGGAACACCATTCGCAAAGAGGCAACATCCAATTTTTTGATCAGCAATATCTCTTAACTCATTTTGAAATGCCCTATCTAATGGGCCTCTCTTGCGGGTGGTGATTTGTGGTTGTTCTACATCATCATCATCTTTAGAAGGCATAGGCAAGAAGGGATGTGATCTAGTGGTTGGTTGGGTGGGTGGTGGTATTGTTTTTTGTTTCCCGGTATAAGCACCTTGTTTCTTTTTTGAAACTAATTTGTCAACATCTTCTTGTTCTTTTACAAAAGCTGCTATTTGTGCAGCTGACAACCCCTTCTTATCTGGCCCTGAGCCCTCACACATGTTAATCCCTTGACCTCCAGGGCCCAAAAAATGAAATTTTACTCGAGAGTAGGAGCTTCTATATTGTGTGTTGCAAAAATTACATTTCCATATAAACCCCCCACCTCCAAGAGATTGAGAAATTCTTGTTGTGTGTCTCCATAAAGGAGACCCTTTATCAATTCTAAATTTTTGAGAACCCTCCCCACCCACTGAGCCTTGACTACTCATTGTATGATTGTTGCAATCTATAACAAAAATGGAAAAAAAACATACTTCAAAACTTGTACAAAAACTTGAAAAAAATTTAAAACTTCTCAAAAACTTGAAATAATCTATCAAAAAACTAAAGAATATGGTTGAAATACATATCTTTATCACTCAAATCTGCTTTTCGGAAGGTATTTGCTACTCCACAATCGATCTCCTTTGAATACAATCACCTCACTTCAAACTTGCAAGAATGAGAGAGCAAAATAGAGAGCAAATGTGAAATGAAATGTGTTTGGAGGCTCCATAATAAGGGTCGTTTTAGGGTTAGAAGTGGAAAATTTTTTTAAAGTGGGTTGGACCCACTTTTTAACATACCTGGCCGTGGGTCCCCGGGGATCCGTGTGGGATCCTCGAGGGTCCTCGCTGGATCCAGGCAGGGTCTGGATCTGGACCTGTGGGTCCGTTAGTATCCGCGAGTTTGCGGATCCAGACGGACCCATGGGTCTAGATCTAGACCCGGAACCGAACCGAATCAAGGGTCCAGGGTCCGAATCTGGTAACTTGAAATTTTATTAAAACCATAATTTTTTTAAACATTATAAAGGGTTTATTGCCAAAAAAATGCTAAAATTAACCTATATTTAAAAAGCATATTAATTAAGAATAAAAGTCCATCGAAAGGAGAAAGGTCCTAAATTTAATATTTTATTATTAAATATTATATTTTTATACAAATTTAATATATAAATATAATAATATTAAATTTTTTATTAGCGTCAGTTTCAAACTCAATATTAAAACTATAACTCCAAATATCGAAAATGCGTCTCTAAATGTTTATAAAATAAAGAAAAATAAAAAAAACCTAAAGTTCTGAAGTATAGAGGAAATGGTGCCATAGTATAGTCCAAAGGCCTGCAAATTTTAGAATGGAAATGAAATAGCGCAGTAGCATAGCTCCATAGGTTTGGCCAGCAGGTCGAGGCCACTGCCAGGCTATGAAATTTGTCCAAGTGTTGCCCTCTTTTTGTCGTTGCACTTTCAATTTTTTTTCAACTGCAAATAAAAAACTATCAAAAACCCTAAAAAAGCATTCACCAAAAATACATTTTAATAAAATCAACACATCTTTCTATCATGAATGTATTGCGAATTTCATCGAATTTTTTACTGCTGTTAAACGTTCGCCGAATTTCGAACTTCATGTATGAAGCTCAGTGAACCCTGTGACACAGGTCTTAACATGCTCTCCTTGTTAGAAAGCCTTGTCCTCAAGGCTTTTATTGGGGAAACTGTTGCTTCAGCTGGTGAAGAGGTTTCCAAGTGGGCTTTTTTGGTGTAACCCTCTCCATTAAACTAAAACTTTGGTGATGTTTTGGTGGCAGAGTGAGTGGGATTGTCAATTCAAAATACCATCAGAATCTGGGAGGATAGTCACTTCCTCATCCAATTCAAGAAGTCTTATTAGTTTGTGAACATGCTAGTCAAGAACTTTCTTTAGATAGCTTGGAAGACAAAGGAGAATTCAACTTATAACCACTTACTTCACCCACACATTGTTGGATTCTGAAAGGTGCATAAAATTTGGATGCTAACTTTTATTTGTCAGCAAGCTCAAGGGATGTTTGCTTGTAGGGCTGTAGACACAAGAACACCGTGTCATTGACTTTGAATGTTTGTTCATGGTAGCATTGATCAGCTCGTCAATTCATACAATTTTGTGCCAAGTCCAGTTGCCCTCAAGAACAAACAGTCTGAGCTAAAAAAATGCCTACAACACATAAATACATCCCATGGCCAGAAAAACATCAATACACTTAATTTTTCAAAAACATTTCTCCCTCTTATTTCTTTTTTATGTGGACGAGACTTACTGCATTTGGGATTGATTTTGCGTGATTTTGGACTGATTTTTGGCAGCATTTTTGTTTTATGCCTAATTTTTCTTTTCTTTTTGATTTTATGCCCTATTATTACCAGCTAGCTCTAGCTGCGAGGGTGTGCATTTCATAAACTTTGAATTTTAAAAACTTATACTATTGTCCCAAATGGTTTATTTTTTGAGATATGACATCTGCAAATCAGAACCCTGGAAGTTTGGAACCCTAGTGGGAGAAAGAAAAAAATTAGCATGTCATTATTATTGGAATAAGATTAGAGGCATCAACCACGTGAAATATCACCTTGCAGGGATCCTTGGAAGAGATGTTCCATTTTGTGGTAGAGTCCAATGTTAGATTATGACTCCCATTTCATCAAATGAAAAGAGGCGGGATAATAGGCAGTATGAGATGTGGTGGCAGCTGGCAACCATGACGTGTTTTGAATCTTGATGATTTCCTGGCTATTATGTTCATGAATTCAATACGTTTGAGATTATGGTCACATGACTGAATTGTTCAACTTGACAGTAACTAGAATAACTTATGAAATATGATATTATGAAGTATGATGAAATTATGAATGATCAATGATATGTAACCGTGATGATTTTTTTGCTCTTATGAAATACCGAATGAATGAATAAGTACTTAATAATTTTGTACTTATCAATTAGAGTTCTCTACGATTAGTTATATGCTTTATTAGTCTTTTCAGATTATTTTGTAAATACGTGTTTTTTTTATATGTTTGGAAAATTTGACAAGATTTTGCCGAGTTGCTGAGTCTGGGTTAAATTGGGTGTGCCAAGTTTTTGTGAGACATGTTTTTTAATCTATGTTCTTATAATTTAGATTCACTTGCAAAAGATTAAACTTTAATAACGTGCATTGATTACAAAGCAGATTGCAATCAAAGTTAGCTACTTTCGAAGCCGTCAAAGTTAACTTTATTGGGTGCATAGGATAGCCAATTTTCCAATCATAAGGATTACCTATGTCATTCTCTCATTTGAATGAATACTTTGTTGAAGTGTGAGACTTTATGTTAGAGCAGTCTTCTGCATTTCGAGGTTAAAACTACTATCTTTGGTTACATTTTCAATGCCTATCAGTCTCCCCTGTTTCCAACAAAGCAGGCTAGTTGCACAATCATCAGATTCCAGGTTTTAATCTGATTTGTGGAAAATTTAAAACTGTATTCAGACTGTAAAGCTGATTGAGCCTAGTTTTGATATGTAGATTGACCTTCCGAAATAGCTAAACCATCATTGCCTATATGGAAGTTCTGCACTGCCAATATATTGTAGTAACACAGCAATAATATCTGCCAGTAAAATTATGACCCAGCTGGTGAAGGACATTGTACTTTTTAGTGGATATAGGAGTGTGATTGTGTCGGGGGCAATTGCAAATTTTATCCTGCTGCGTTTCTTTGCATTTTCAGATTGTTTAACTATCTGTGACGATTATCCTTTTGGATTGAATGATTATAATATCTGGAAAAATTGTGTTCTAAAAAAGACAATCTGAAATACAAGTGCGTGAGAATTAATGCGTGCCATTTTAAATATCAAATGCTCATTTGGATATTTAACAATATTGAATAATGAATGATTATAATATCTGAAAATGTGTTACTTTTGATATTCTGAGCTGTAAAGATGTGTGAATTTATGCCATTTACAAAATTAAGCAAATATATCAAATGCTGATTTGATGATGTAACAATATTTCGTTTTTGGTATTACAGTGGCAGACTTCTCTGGCAATTAGTAGAAGCAAAATATGAAAAACGTCTTTTAACACCACTACAAATTATATTGGAAACTGCGGGTTTGTTCGTGGCTGTAATCACCACAGTTGTGATCACACTATATGCAAAGAAAGCGTTAGTTAATCTCCAGATAGAGGAGGAATTGTGTAGCAATGATGATGAAGAAAATGGTAGGTCTTCTGATGTGCTTCATATTGGAGCCATTTCTTTGAAAATAAGGTATGAAGATTAAGCTCTCGAATTATCTGTGATACTGATAATAAATTTTGAGTACAGGAAAAGAAAATATAACATGTAGATGTGCCAGAGAAAAGGAATTGTGTGGCCATGAAGCTGAAGATCATGGTATGTCTGATCTATTTCTGCAGTTCATATGATAAATTTCTGGTGAGAAAATTTTCAACTCAACTCAAACTTGTGGAATTGCCTCTCATAATACAATGCAGGTATGGCAAAAGAAAATGGAACCAACTTGCTGTCTGAATCTTCTGAACCAAAAGATGAGCGACTTTCCCCACTGATTTAGTGTCAATCCATGGTGTAGCTACTAGGGTTGATTTGGAGCACCAATCAACTACACCGTCATTGCTGAGAACAACTTTTCTCCAGTTTTGGTTCATGCACAATTTTTTTGTTTCTCCGGAGGTGATTAATAACGAGGAGTCAAATTGACTACAGAAGCACATCCTTGAAAGGATGAAATTTGTAACCATATACAGTACCAAAACTAGATGTAACATTTTACATTGTATCATTTTGGTGCCAATCAATCTGTAAAGACTTGAGCAAAGAAGCACCTATTTGAACGTGGAAAGTTAATGCAATTGGGCATCTAAGCACATGGTTCAGTTTTAGATTTGGATGAAAACTCTGTTGAAACTACGATTTTAGTGTAAATTATGTCTAGCATGTCTGGTATTTTGTGTTCAATGTAAATATTCAGAGCCAAAAAGCACAAAACAACAAAAACATCTCTGTGCTTAAGCCAGGTTCAATTTGGTGGAACAATTGAAATGGCCAAACATACGCCAGCATATGTCCTTGTATATAATTTTCGGTATGCCCATGGCAAATATAAATTGTACTTTAGTATTAAGACGATGTCCTAGGCTCGGAGTTAATAACTTTTTTTGTGTTTCATGTTTAACATGACACATCATATTTTCATGTAGTGACTTGTTTTTTGTCAACAACTATGCAAGCAATAAACAAACTTAAAAAATTATTCGAATTCATAAAAGAGGAAGTTGCATTCCTGGCCTGATCAAAAGTTGACTTCATTCGTAGCAATGAGATGAAGTGTTTTTAAGATTTGAAATTAAAAATGATGAAACCCAACCTACACTTGTACCACACACTATTCCTGTTAAGTTACTGTAGAAAGGCTAAAAATAGACAATTCTTTTTGCATGTTTATCGTATGCACGGGATTTTTCCTCTCGAAAAAGAGAGTAGCGCAAGATGAGGGCATTTTGTAAGAGATTGCAAACGCTCAAGGAGTGCTAGAAAAAACTACCATTCTACGCAACACGGGGACTCCTCTCAATTTTCTCGCATTTTCCATTTGGCAATATGGCAATCTTAATAAATAGTCTTGGTGAATGACCCTGTTTGGGATCTGATTAATAATTGATAGTGGAGATGGTTCCTGGGTGGATATATCATTTAAATCAAGTTTAGGGCGAATGAGATTTCAGCGCATAGGTTTAGGGATAGTTCAGTTTTAAGGATAGCCATGAAATTTGCATAAAAAGATGACATCAACGGTGTATGAAGCGGGAAGATGGAGGCAAAAAGGAAATCGATGTGTTAGGACCGCATCCCATCTAATTGGGGAAACGAGGTTTTTATATTTTCACACGAGCATCTATACTAAATTGCATTTCGTGGGATTTTGAAGGAGAAGAAAAAGAAGAAAAAAGAAAATTTCAACGTCCACGAAACTTAAACATAGCCAATAGAATTGGCTGTTGATCTTGAACGCACTAGGGTGGGGGCATTCAAGTACCGAAGCCTAGTCAAAGATGTGGACTCGTACCAAACGATAGTTAAAGAAACATGAATTCTCCACATCCAGGTAAGGCTACATTCTCACCAATCGTGATAATGTTACTATCGTACCAATCGATAGAACAATTTCCTCTATCAGTAGCAATATTCTTAACTAGCCTTAGAGGATGGTTGACTATAATTACATCATTGCAACGCTCTTGACTGCATCAATACTATTGAAATATTTACTCAAGCTGCATGCAACCATGAGTTATTGGGTTAAAAATAGAATAATTATCCCTTACAAGAGATGTTGGCTAACTTATTTTGGTTAGCAGATACTATTCAACTTATTGATCTTAATTAGTGTTTTTAATAGTATAAAATTTCAACATAAAGTTGGAGGCAAATAAGGAAACAAAAAAATTGTAAAGTCAGTTATTTTTCCCCAATATGCTCTATTCTCTCCTTTTTTCAAACCTTTCTTTATAATTCAAAAGAAATTCTTAAGCAATAGTTGCTCTACTAAATTAAGAAAAGATTTTTAATTTATCATTTTTTCACAATAAAAAATTTACATAACACTTTATTTGTTTAAACTTTAGTAGATATTGTGTAGAAGCAAGTTGTTTTAAAAGGATTACCATATGACAAGGTACAAAATGAGATATTAATAAGAGGGGCCAAAAATCTCTACTTTCATATAAGAAACTCCATATTGGGGTCATTGGATTTTTTTTTGGTAGCTCCTAGTTGTGTTACCGTCTTGGTTTGCATTTAGGTCATTTTTTCTATTACAAGTCCATTTTTGGTTTTTAAAAATTAATTTCATTAAAATTTTGAAAAAAGAAAAAGAAAAAAAGAGCATTTTTTAAATTTATTTTTGCTTTTAGTACATGCACAGTGATTGGGTTGTACCCATGCGGTGTAGTGCATTGTTGCATACTATGCAGTGTCTATTATTTCTACAAGATATTTTGTTGTCATTAGTTTAGTCAAAGTCATGGAGTCAAGGAGAATCAATCGGTAAAAGGAGATAGTTAGGTATAAGACAAGTCGGTAATGCACTGAGCCAGACGGTAAAATACAAAGTTGACAGAGTATCGAACACTTACAGTTACTGAGCGACGCACTACACCGAGCACATTTAGTACACCGAGTTGATATTACATAGAGTGATGAAGATCACTTAACCGAGTATTATGGAGTTACTCAACCGAGTTAGACAGTTAATCAAAAACGCGATCATATCAACTTTAATGATTGTCAGAACATTAATTATGAGTATACAAGCATTTATAACAGTTTGTTACATGATCAACGATTCAAATAAATTAGAGTGAAGATCTAAGGCATAGATCAAACGACAAAAAAAAAGTTTGTCATTTCCAAGAAAAATAAGAACCGAGGTAAAAGTGACATGATCATAGAGCTGGAAAGAAGATCTAACACTTAAACAAAATTTACAGTGTACCTAACGCAAAGATTAAGATGCAAAACTCATCGATATCTTTGATGAATTTTGTATGTGTAGAAGACACGAGAATATACAGAGAGCTGTTATTGTTATTTGTTGTTAAAGGAGTTATTGAAGAACAAACAGCAGAGCGGAGAGCACTGCGTAGAAATTTAGCTACAATAGAGAAGAACAGAACAATGTTACAATTTGGGAATTGAGGTAACACATCATAACATGTAGTCTGAACAACATTTACATTTGATGCATTTTTACAGACATTATAAAGTCATTGATACTATTGTATTAAGAGATTTAAATCTCAATTTTGGGTAGATCTTAACCGATCTTATATTTGTAAATCCTTTAACAGGGTACATCTCTAAGTGTACAGTTTGTAAAAATCCTTTAACTAGGTAGACCCAACAAGTCTTATATATACTCTTAACCAGGCAAGCTATCAGAAATAGCTAAACTTTGTAGCTCTTACCAAACACCCTTTATACTGCAGTTAGTGAAGGTTGTGAGTGTCATCCCCACCACAGTTTTATCCTCTAACCAAGGATTCATGCGTTACCAAAATCATGGTGTCATGAGTTCAATTGTTTAATGTTTTGATGTTATGGTTTTATAAGCATTATATTACTTTTATTTCAAAGTTATGAACTCTGTAATCAACAAGCACCAATATATGGTTAATTAGTAATTGTGGTTAGAAAGTGTTAGTGGTATTGATTCACCCCTCCCCTCTCAGTCTCAACTTTCCATAGTTATTCTAACAATTGGTATTAGAGCTTGTACTCTTGAGTTAAAGGTTTGACCACCTGAGAGTTATAGATCTTAGTCATGGAAGGTTATAGGCAATTTAAGAGGATTGATGGTCTTGAATTTGAGTTGGAGAGTGCACGAGAGTTAATCATGGATCTGAGAAAGAAACTTGAGAAATCTCTGAGGAGAAGAAGGAAATTATATGATGAATTGAAGGTTACACAAGAACAAGTTGATACACTTGAGACTGCATCTGAAGGAAGTGTGACTGATGAGTCTAAGAGTGCTATAAGAGAACTACTTGAAAAGAACGACGCACTTATTGAGCTGTTGGATTTGATGAAGAAAGATCTTGATGCTAATATCTTAAGAATGACCGATCTGTTTAAAGGTAAAAGAACAACTGAGGATGAAAAGAGAATTGTAGAAGATGACAAAAGACAAGTTGAAATCAGGTTAACTGAGAAAGGTGATGAAATATTAAGGATGACCCAAGTTCACTACAATATGATCGACCAAATTTTGAATGCAAATCATGATTGTACTCGAAAGGAATTTGAGAATCAAGCACTGAAAGCTGAAATTGAAAGAATGGACAAAAGATTGAAAGCTAAGAAGGATGCAAATGAAATACTGAGAAGAAATGAAGATGTACTGAAATCACTAGACAAACAGGTTAAGAATCAGAAGCAACCGAATGACAGATCAAGAATTGGATTCGATGAGAAAAACACTATCGAGAAAGGAAAATCATCTAACACACAAAAAGATCAAGGTACTGCACCCCCACTGAAACCTAAGAAGCCAAGCTGTAATTACTGTGGGAAGCCTGGACACACTGCTAATGTTTGTAGCAGCAGGAAAGGTAAAGTACCGAGTACACCTAAATTTGATGGTTATTGTTTTAGATGTAATAAGTATGGACATCAAGCTTTTGAGTGTAGAACCAAATTTGCTAAAAGCACAAGAAAACCTAAGCTTGATGGTTTCTGCAAGAATTGCAACAAGTATTGTCACAAGACTGAGGAGTGCAAGTCAAAGAAAAGAAATGATAAGTGGATGCCCAACCGAGACAATACAAATACTAACTGAGCATGCACATCTATACCATGGGATTATAATACAAGGATTTCATGTTTATCTTTTGGAAGATATGGACACATTGCTGCAAATTGCATATTGATACACAAAATGTTTAACAAAAGATCACAGAGGAATCCTGACATGACATGTTTCCATTGTTATAGGGTAGGACACATAGCGAACAATTGCAGATACTGAGGAGATGCACTGACCGAAGATGAATCTACAAAGAGTGCACCATCTATTGTTGAAGAAATAAGAGAACAAATGAACAAAACATGGAGGAGAAAGATTCAGGAAGATGGAACATCACTTGGAACTATAGACTACACCATCTCTACTGAGTCTGGTGCACCGAGCTCCATCTAATCAGTGAGAGGTATGTAGGAACTGCATGCTTATTATAAATCTTACATCAATTCCTAAGCAATAGAGTTAAGATCCATATCAGCATACTAAGATGTATTTGGATAAGTTGTGAAATTTTGGTTGAAAGTTGTAATGTATGATTATTTTGTTTAGTTGGTTAAGCAAAGTGACTCTCTTGTCGGTATAAAGGTAAAAGGGACTCGGCAAGCACATTTAATGCAAATAATTAAAGTTGTTGGAAATCCTAATCGAGAAAAAGCTATAAATAGGTCATTTTATTAATTCATTTGAACCTAACATTTTCGAAGAGCATTTGAGCACATTGCAGAGCGATCACTCCGTCAAACATTCAAGTGATTTTCAAAGTATTTCTGAATCTATACAAGAGCATTGAGTGACATTTCTAAGATATTTGGTTTACCAAGTTAAGTTTGTGAAGCTGTATTTTATCAAGTGTGCCCTAGTTTGCTAAATCAATACATTTGGAGATTATCATGGCACCAAGGATGCAAAGACCAGTATTAGTGAAGATTGTTGAACCAGTAAACCCTAAATACAAGTTGCCCCCAGCTATTTCCACAAAAATTGACATGACGAGAGCAATATCTTCAATCCCGCCGCGAGTTCTATTGATTGAAGACGTCTGCATGTTTATTCACTGCAAAATCAAATATTTGTGTGAAGCTGAGATTGATGCTTCATTCAGTAAGTTGTGCGTGAATGTGAGAGTTAAGGATGAACACACACATCTAGAAACAAAAGGACTGATTCATGCAATACCTTTACTGAGGGAATTCAAACCCGAATGGGTAAGGATGGTACTCAGCCGAGTACATGACCAGTTTATGTGGTTGGATGAACCAATCAAGATAACTAAGGATGTTTTGCACATTATCACTGGATTTCCTATTGGAGACCAACCCAAGACAATCGAGAAAATTGACAAGGGTAAGCTCACTGAGCTCACCAAGGCACAATGGGATGACAAAGGAATGAGGATATCTACTATTGAGGATCTCGAGTTAAGGTATGCATGCAACATCATATCTTACCAAGTGTTTCAATCGTCCCGAATGGATATTGTACCATGTGGAGTAGTAGACCAGGCATATAAGATAGTGAAGAAAGGTCTCCAGATTAATCTTTGTGAAGTTTTGTTGAAGCAGATAGATGACAACATGAACACAATCAGAAAGGCGAAGACCAACACATTGAAATTTGGCTCACTATTGGTATGTATTTTCTTTTACTACCAGAATTGATTTCCCTCCATTGGAGATGTAGAATGGAAAATTGATAGGCCAGTCATATATCAAACACATGAGTATATACAAAGTCTAGGAGACAAATTTGATGAAATCATGTCTGACTACTTTATGAAATTCCAAGCTAGAATGCATAAGAGATATAGAGTTCCACCTCAACTAATTGCTAAGTATCAGGATACCATATGCTTTAAGGTAGACAATGATGTTTGTATTATCAAGAATTTTGAACTGAGAGTTGAATGGATTCAACCGATGGGATATGAGATGGATATAGATATTGGTTCAAAATAGATAGAAGCTTTATTAGCTAAACCAATAGATCCTAATGAAAAGAGGTATGCCACCTATGAGGAAGTAAAAGATAAAATCAAGCAAGGTATTTTGGTACCTAGGTCAATCAAGAAAGAAAGAAAAATGATTAATGCTTTATCAAAGAATCTTGGAGTTGATGATACTTTGGATGAGAACACTAAGAATGAACATGTAATGCCCTGCCAGGGAACCCAAGATAACTAACCTAAACATGACGCTAAGTTAACAGGATAATTTTTTTTTTAAATGTTCACAAAAAATAATGATAACAATGTGGAAGCAACACAAGGACGTACATGTCATACACGTAAGAACAACTCATACATAAATAATAGTCCTCGAGGGTTCCTTGACGTATAATTAATTAAGCAAACTAATCTACGAAAACAACTATAAAGAACTGACAAAAGAATACATCAACTGAATTCCATAATATACATCTCATATAATAAGACTACATATACATCTGATACCCAAGGTATTCATACAAGAATCAACATCCATTGCACAAGTCGCAGGGTATGCAATAATACACAATAGTAAAAAATAACACATCCTCCAAAGGATGTCAACCAATATCCACATATGACACAAGTATACAACTCATGAAACTGAACAAGTCTCCAAAAGATGAAGAAGATAGAAGAAGAAGAACTACAACAAGGATCATCCGATCATGAAGAAGAACCGTCGAATCTCAATGGTAATAAGAATCACTACCACCTGACCATGTGGAACCAAAGGTCCACTCCCACCGTGTTGAGGAGATAATAACATGCCCACTCACACGGGTATACAAAAAGAAGGCAAACATCAAAGGTATACAAGACCAACATAAAGAAATGCATAGGAAGATTCTAGAAGCTGTCTGAATTACAATGATAAAATCTACAAATACCAGAGGTAACCGACACACGTAGGATAACCTAAGTTGTATATAGGAAGGTATCATCATGTACGTCTAACCCTTGAGTTTTGTCCTAGAAATCCCTCAATGAATCCCGACACTCAAGTGACCATACACGACGCCAATGACCTCTCAAACTGACAAAGTCACTAACCAGATCAATATCTTATTAAATTATACTAATGCAACCTAATAAATTATTATGTTATCACTTGTTACGATTACTTACAATAAACGATCCTAGCAGCCACTTGTGAGATCCAACAATTTATTGCAAGCCACCTCCTACTATACAACTAGGTAACCTAACCTAGGTTCACAAAAGAACATCATAAAGGTATATCACAAACCTCATCACTGATTCCTGCTCATATAGGGATACACCCTCAAAGAATCATAAAGAATATCAAAACAAGATCATAACTGCCGAATTGGATTCTTGCCCATACAAGAACTATTGGTTCTCAATTAACCAATACCACATAAAGCACTATCACATGATCACATAAGACTGGTTGAGATAAATCAGGTTGGATATAAGATCGAGACCCAAAATTGATGACATCATGCACATGCACTGAAACCCACAACATCATAGAAATAGAAAACCCAAAACCTCTGGTTTTACCTCCTGATAGCCAACTAATCCCAACAGACCACTGACACATAGCAGTATCACAAAAAGGAAAAGAATCACACATCCTTTTCAATCAGTCACTCAGAAGACACATCATTGCATAATGAGTACGATTCTAGAAAGGCAATAAAATACAACGATAAACTTATTTATAGTAACACTATACAAATTAGTTTATCTGATAAAATTACTAATCACAATATAATTCAATTTTCCAATGAAAATGTACATTAAACCTTTATAGATTAATTTATAACATTCACATCATATAAATTAATCTAATCAATAATTACTGAAAATTAACTATAATTACAAGCAAAAGTTGTTTGAAAATATCTATAAGCTTATAAAAGCATTCTGATTAAGGATCACAACTGAGATCATTCCGAAAAGAACAAGATTAGATATTTTAGAGAATATCTCCAATCACTTTACTACCTCATTGTTCCTAAACCCTTCGATCTCAATAAAAGCAAATCCCTAACATAATTGCTATCCTATTACCAATAATAATAATAATTACACAGATTAATAATTATTTGTTAATTAAAAATAATGGTGCTAACATGATAAAATGGGATCAGCATATTTAAACAAATAAAACTTTAATAATAAAAATAATGTCACATTTTACATATTTAATAATATAAATAACTAAACTTATATTAAGCAAATAATATAAAAACTATTTATATTAATTAAATAATTAAAAAGCTAAATCAAACTCATATATATATATATATATATATATATATATATATATATATATATATATATAT
>MU223253.1:2749141-2762892 GCA_018584345.1 Thuja plicata | reverse complement strand
CAAAGATAATAGATAAAATGAGTGAAAAAAACTTATTTATGAAATTAAATATTGACTAGAATTTTTTAAAGAAGTGAGTCAAAGAATTATTAAGAAGTATTAAAAGAATGAATGAGTCAAATATAATTAATGCAAAGATGAATACCTGCATTGCCTATAGGGATAAATTAGGCAAAGGGAATGAAACTGAAACTTAAATATATTCCCCCTTTGTATCAAATTTGGATGATATTGTAATGGATAAACCTTTGTTTATCATTCCTTCTTAAAAGAAGTTGAACCATTTCGGTTACTCTTTTTGTAACGATCAAGACTCAAACTCTATATGTACTATACTAAAAGTTAATACAAAGGTCGACTAAATTTTGGTGTAAAAGATAGCATTTTGCGGAGTCAATTGTGTGTGTCTGAATACCATTGATTTAACTATTCCATTGCATTTCATTTATCTTTCTATTGAATTCAAATATTTCTTTGAAGTTAGATTTTCTATCTTTATTCGAACCAGAGTTCTGTATTATGATTTGATATAGTTGATTAAGGAGAAAATTTGTTGTTATCCTAAGTTTGGGAAACATTTCAGTGATATAGATCGATTCATTGTCATTTCATCTTTAATCTTTAGTCTTGCATCTACATTTTCAGTAGTCGTTCATGCATTACCATTTTTGGGAGTTAATCTGATTGATGAAATCTCAGAATCGGCTAGATTTAGAGTTGAATTTATCTAGCTTGAGCTATTTCCTGTCTAGGTTTAGTTTGGTTTACCTCTTCTGTTCTCGGGTTAAGAATATACCCCTGTTAGATTAGGAAAGATTAAAATTCACCGAAAATCATTCATATAAGGGAGCTGTACCTTTAAATTCAGAGGGAAATTAGTTTTCAATTACAATTTCCCAACTATTGTATTCGATTGCTTCTTCAATATTTGGGTATTTTAGAGTTATAACAAAGAAGAATAATCTATTTACCAACACATTTTTGGCGACTCTGCTGGGGAGTCGAACAATCGTTATACTAGAAGCATATAATGGATAAAGATGGTGCTTCCCCTTGAAAATATAATTCATGTGCTCCAAGCGGATCTTGGATTCCAAGATGATCAAGAGGATCTCATCTCCTCATTGAACACTTTTGTCTGGAGATATAGAAGAGACACAGAGCATTATAGAAATTCTAATCAAGTGATCAAAAAAGAAGAAGCTAGAGCATAAGCACTTGAAAGGGCCATAAGAAGGAGAGACATAAGTAGGGCACAATGTCAAGCTGAGCGTGAAGCCAGGATAGAAGGCTAGTTGGAACCCTGGAGCCCAAGAGATTTCTCAGGAGCGCAAAGAAGGAAGGTGACATAGACCCAATTTTTGAGAGACTTGCAAACCTTGATTTTTCTCTACTTGAAGTACCCTGCTGGAAGAACAGAAATATTAAGAGAAAAAGTAGGCCTCCTTCGCCTCCTAAACAATCATCTCTTCTGCCTACTACTTGTCAAGTATTAATGTTGCACAGAGTAGTTGCCCCTCCTGTTGTCAACCTAACACCCTATCTACCTCTGGTAGTTATGGAACTTCCTTGGGCCGCTGCAGTTGGACCATTACAATTAGCAGCATACAATCCTCTTCCTTCAGGTTCTAGAAAGAACTTTCCTAAATTTTCTGGAGACGAGAAAGTATCTACAGACAAGCACATTGCTGCCTTCTTTGCTTCAGTTAATATCCTAGCAGTACGAGAAGAGGATGTGGCTGTCAAATTATTTGTTGAGACCCTTATTGAGGGTGCTGCCGATTGGTTTCACCACTTACCTAATTCTTCAATCATAGATTGGGCCTCCATGAGAGCTGCCTTTGAAAGAAGGTTTAAAACTGCTGAAGATGAGCATGCCCTATTGATGCAATTGAATTCTATCAAGAAAGAACCTTCTATTAATATGAGGGATTTTATAGCTAAATTCAATAAGCTTGTAAATCGTATCCCAGCAGCTGACAAGCCTATGACGGGAAATTTGAAAACATTCTTCATAAGTGCTATGCCGCTGGACATCAATTATGATCTAAGAAGAGTGAACCCTGCAAATTTGGATGCCACACAAAGAACTGCTGTAGAACTTGAAGACCATATGATCTCATCTGGTAAATGGAAAAGAGAGATACAATCTAGAGCCAGTAGTAGTAATACTACATCATCAGATGAGATGATTCAAAAATTGTCCAATGAATTCATTGCCTTCAAGAGGAAACTTCCCAAATTTAATAACCTCTACCAGCGAAGCTTTCAGGAGCAGCCTAGGAGAAACAACAAGGGG
Organism: Thuja plicata; assembly: GCA_018584345.1. NCBI lineage: Eukaryota > Viridiplantae > Streptophyta > Pinopsida > Cupressales > Cupressaceae > Thuja > Thuja plicata. Next base: position 2,760,593 of record MU223253.1, on the reverse strand, counting down.
AGGAATGTTGATGGAAAGGTGTTATAGTTGACTGCTCCACCACAAAGGCTAGCTATAGAAGCTCCTCCTAAAAAAGGAACCATGTGTGCCTTCCACCTAACTATAGATCACGATGGAGAGAGATGTCCTGATGTAGCTCGTGCTTGGAAAATGCATCAGAGTGACGAGTGGAATGTTGGAGTGCCTGGAGCTGAACCAGATTCATACTCGCATGACGACTTTGAAAACTTATATTTAGAGTATGAATCAAATTCAGAACAAGAAGCAACATGTTACACTACCATAGATGGGACCTCTTATATAGTCTTGACCCAGAGTTAGAAAGATAAAAGCCCTGCTTCGACACCTCCACTTAAAAATAACGAGGCATCTACTTCATATTCTAAGGAGGCCAATCAAGGAGTGAGAATTATACAAACAAGTAAGGAGCAAAGCTCTTTTGACATTATTCAATTCTGTAGAGATTCCAGAATTCAGATTTCTCCTATAGACTATCTTAATTCTAACCCCATAGAACTGCAAAAGCTAGTAGATTACTGTAAGGAAGGGAATCCAGAGTTAAACCAAAATGTCATGACTACCATAGAAAGTGAGTCTATATTTGCGGAAACAAATAAGCAAGGGGAACCTTCTGTTTTGGCTACTTTCCTAGGCCAAAAGCTTGAACCGTTCTATGTGTCATTATATATCAATGGTTGCAAGTTAAGCAATTGCATAATAGACTCCTGAACCTCAGATAATTTAATACCATCAACTGTAGCTAAAGCTTTAGGAATTACTCTCACTAAAGCCCATGGTAGATGTTACTCTATGGATTCTAAGCAAGTACCCTTGGTTGGCCAGATTAGAGATGCTCAAGTGGACCTGGATGCACGCCCTAAGAAGAAAATGTTGTTAACAATCCTTGTCGCTGATATACCTGCTAGTTATGGTTTACTGTTAAGCAAGAGTTTTTGCAGAGACCTTGGAGGGGAGATAAAGTTGGATTGGTCCTAAGCTTTAATCCCAGTGGGCAACAAAAATATAAAACTGGTACTGGAGGAGAAAGCTAAGTTCACGGTGTTGAAATCTGATGACCCTAAAGCCCAAATACTGTATCAAGAGTTGGAATTTGGTAACTATATGTTGTTCACTAATGATCATGATGAGGAAATGAATCCTGGAGAAGAGGAAAAGCAGTTTTCCACCGAAGAAATTCAACCACAGATCTGGAATCTTGAATTTGATGGCAGTTGTGCATTGTTAGGATCTGGTGCAGGTGTGGTCTTAATATCACCAGATGGAGTATGTGAGCCCATGACTTATAAATTGGAGTTCAGGAACACCAACAATACTGTCGAGTATGAAGCCCTCCTGTTAGGGATTATTGCTGCAAAGGAAAAGGGCGTGAAGATCTTGAGAGCTCGTGGTGATGTTGAGCTAATCGTTCGTCAAGTCAAGAATCAATACTCTATAAAAAATCACAGATTAAAAAACTACAAAAACAGAGTATGGGATGAAATAGAGGCACTAGATGCATTCTTTATTGACTCTGTGTCGAGAGAATTGAACTCCAAGGCAGACTCCTTGGTAGTGTCATCTTCACTACTCCTCCCTCACCAATAATTCAATGATAAGAAGTACCAAGTGGAGATTGTATATCGACCATCTGTGCTCGATAATGTAGAAGATTGGCAAGTGTTCAAAGATGACCAGAATCTCCTTCTCTTTCTGGAGAGTGGTGGTGAATTCCATAAAGATGTTCCTAACATAACTAAAGGAGACCGTTAGGACAAGAAAAAGAAGGATAAGTTAGATGTCATCTAGTTGCAAGGTAATATCATTCCTCCCCATTTGGTCACTCTTGAGAAGCTTTTCAATAGGCATGACACCTTTGTTAAGAAGAAGAAAATTGAGAGAGGTCCTACCACTAGCGAATATGAGGGAATGAACATAGGAACTGAGAAGAATCCCAAGATGATCAACATCGGGAAATGTTGTACTGAAGAGGAGAGGAAAGAGGCTAGGAAACTCTTCCTAGAATACCAAGATGTTTTCGCCTGGAGTTATGAAGATTTGAAAATTTTTATGAACAAGAAATTTAAACACCAGATTCCCTTAAAACCCGAGGAAACTCCTTTCAGACAGAAACAAAGGAATTACAACCCCAAAGTTGCTGATGCAATATTCAGGGAGGTTGATAAATTCTTAAAGCAAGGATCATATACCCTATCCATCATTCTACTTGGGTAGCGAATATAGTGCCTATGAGGAAGAAGAACAGAGAAATAAGAACCTGTGTTGACTTCATTAACCTTAATCAATCTTCCTTGAAAGACAATTATGCACTTCCCAACATGGATCATCTCTTGCAGATTGTGGCCAGAGCCAAAATGATGTCCATGTTAGATGGCTTCTCAGGGTATAACCAGATTGAAGTTGAGAAAGAAGACCAACATAAAATAACTTTCACTACTCCATGGGGCACCTTTGCATATCATAGAATGCCATTTGGGTTAATCAATGCTAGAGCCACATTTTAGAGAGGTATGGACCTTTCCTTTAGTGATATGAAGAACAAAATCATTGGTATGTATCTGGATGATCTTACTGTATTTTCTAGGAAAAGAGTAGATCACATAAATGATTTAAGAAGAGTATTGCAAAGGTGGCGAGAAGATGGGATTTCATTGAACCCCAAGAAGTCCATTTTTTGTGTAACGGAAGGGAAATTATTTGGTCACATTATTTCCCAAGAAGGCATAAGTATAGAACCAGAAAGGGTAAGAGAAATCCAACAATTAAGTTTACCTGTGAACAAAATTGGAGTGAAATCATTTTTCGGCAAGGTAAACTTTCTCAGGAGGTTCATTCCATATTTTTTTGAGATTACCAAATGCATAGTGGACATGATGAAGGGAAATGTGAGGTTCAAGTGGAATGACCCTGGTAAACAAGATTTCAAAATCATAAAGGATGCCATAGCTAATGCTCATGTGTTATGTCACCCAGATTATAAGAAAGATTTCATAATCTATTGTTATTCTTCTGAACATACTCTGTCGGCCATCCTCATGCAGGAGAACGAGGAGGGAATTCAAGCTCCCATTTTGTTTATGAGCACACGTCTAAAAAATCATGAGCTGAGATACTCTCAGACTGAAAAGCATGCTTTCGCAGTTGTAAAGGATTTAAAGAATTTTAGATTTTACATTTTACACTCTCACTCTCTGGTGTATGTGCCTGATATTGTAGTAAAAAGCATATTGACTCAAAAAGATGTAGGATGTAACAACAGAGGAGCATGGGTGGCTAAAACCCAAGAATATGACATAGAGATCAAGCCCACCAAGTTGGTGAGAGGGAACACATTATGCAAGGTGATGGCGGAAAACCAAGCGGACGAAAATCTAGAAGCTACGCATTTGGTTGTTGCAGTAAGTATGCAAGACCCTTGGTTTGAAAATATTGTGTATTTCCTGACATATGGTGAATGCCCTGAAGGATTAAATTCGAAGCAAAGAAGAGATCTAAAACTAAAAGCTTCTAAATATGTAATTTGGGAAGACAGACTATATAAGAGATCTATAGATGGAACTTTCCTCCGGTGTGTCGACAGACAATAGCAAGAGAAGCTATTAAAAGTGTTTCATGATGAAGCCTGTGGGGGACACTTCTCCTCATTAGTCACTACATTCAAGATTTTGAGACAGTGTTATTACTGGCCGGGAATGTTTAGAGATGCTTACCATTGGGTAGCGAGATGTGAAAAATGCAAAATGTTTACTGGAAAGCCTTAGTTGGCAGCACTACCCTTAAGACCAATGGTAATTGAGGGTCCTTTTTAGCAGTTGGGTCTTGATTTTATTGGTCCTATAAATCCCACATCTAGCGCAGGTCAAACCTACATAATCACTACGACTGACTACTTCACGAAATGGGTGGAGGCGAAAGCAACCAAGAGAACTACTTCAAAGGTGGTATGTGAGTTTATCAAAGAAAACATTCTGGTAAGATTTGGTGTGCCTATTAAGTTAGTTATGGATAATGCCACATAATTTTCCTCTCAAGAAATCACTAAATTTTTCTTTGAGTATGATGTCATGATCAGTCATTCATATGATTACTTCCCTCAAGGGAATGGTCAAGCTGAGTCCAGCAATAAAAAATTGGTAAACATCATGAAAAAGCTCGTGGCAGATAACCAGAGAACTTGGCATAAGAAAATCTATGAAGCCCTCTGGGCAGATAGAGTGACTCCCAAAAGAGCCATTGGTGTATCTCCTTTTGAACTTGTTTACGGGGTAGAAGCCAGTCTTCCATTACCATTGGAGTTAGCAACTTGCAAACTGAGAACATCAGTAGAGGATGTCATGTACAAAGATCGTTTAGAAAAAAAGATTTTGTACCTGAACAAACTGGAAGAAGAAAGGGAAAAAATGGTTGATCACATCACACGACACCAAATGCGTGTGAAGAACTTGTTTGACAAAAAGAGCAGACCCCAGAAATTTGTGGAGCAAGACACAGTGTTGTTATGGGACAAGCGTAGGGCACCCAAAGGCATGCATGGAAAATTTGAAACATTATGGAAAGGACCTTTTAAGACCCATTAGGCGTTTGAGAAGAATTATTTTAAACTGACATATCCAGATGGTAAGATGCTACCCCTGACGTATAATGGTAAGGATTTGAAGCTCTATCAGATCTAAATTTAAAACAGGTAACCCTTGTATTGTACAATAGTTACGTTTAGTTCTTGTTTTTGTTTTCATGGTTAGGCTTCCTTTCTACTTTCCTTTTCATGTCTCACTTTAGTTTTATTGTGAGCCGCCTTTACTTGAGCTTTGCAAAACTAGAGATTTGAGTTCCTTGCTTGGACATGTGAATGTCCAAGTCCCCAGATAGAGCCAGCTGTTGCCCCACTTTTGGTTTGCATAGCTTTCGATAAAAGTGGACATTTAGTTGATAGTAGTGGTTTTGAAAGTGTTGTGATTTTCTGCAGTCTAAGTCTAACTGTCCCCTTAGGCTAGGATACCTTTATCGGATTTTCCCAATTTCACTTCTCCTTGAGAGCCAGGAGGATTTGTATATGAAGTCATGCTTAATCGGGTAGGTTTAGGATCCCAAATTTGATAAAGATCACAATTTGGAGACTTCTAACATTTATCTTCTATGATTTTGGAGTTTGTAGCTTGAATAATTTATATTTCTTCATTGGTGGAAAATTGGGTTCGGCCTTCTCCACTGGCGGAAAATCACTAGCAGGGTGCGTTTTCCACAGATGACTATTCCATGATGTCTCAGCAGTCAATACAGTTTTAAAGTGGATGATTTGGGCTTAGGAAGACTATTGTATTTATAATACATCTCTGCAGGCTGAAAGGAATGATTAAATGGAGAGAAATCTAAGATGTAAGCTTACTAGCGAAAAAGGGGAAAATGGCTTCTCCACTACTCCAACAGGCGGGTTTCAACCTGTGGGGTACATTTTCTGCCAAACCATTAAAATGAAGGGATTTTGAAGGGAAATCAATCTCATAAGTGACCCAAGGCATGAAGAAAGCTACTGTAATCAACAAATATCATTTTAGCATCTCAAGAGGCTAAATTTCTCTTTCGATGAATTTTCAAATAGAGAGCACTCCAAAAGCATTTCTCTGCCCAAAGGAGAAGTGGAAAAGTAATTTATCGCTACCTCAGGAAAGTTACTGTTATGGTTACTAAAGTGAAAAGACATTTCTCAATGGCGCGTAAGAGAAAAGTAATTAATCCAAATAAAGCCGTTTTACTTCATAACAGACTTTTCCATTAATGCTTGGGTCTTATCATTCATGTGGCGTGGGAAGTCGACCGTTAAACCAGTAAGAATTCAAAGTTATAAAATCAGTTGAAGGTTGCAAACAGGAGCTACCATTTGTTTGACAAATTGTTTAAATTTGAAGCCTCTGATATTGATTATTCTTTGCCCTTGCATTCCTGAGAGATAATCTTAATTCCCAAATCAAATCATTCAAAGCATGGCTTCCATATTTATGGGATTCGATGGAATGAACGACATCACCTCCAACTGGTATAAGATTTCAGATACATCTCTGAAGTTCTTTGATATGCAGAACTTTTAGAACAGGGTAAAAGTGAACTAGATGCATCCCATCACTGAGAAACTGAAGGAGAGAGGATTATTCAAAGCCAAAGGTTTTCCCATAGCCAATCAAGCCCCCAAGTTGATCCAGGATTGTATAGCTCGATACAACCCAGACACCAAACAAATCCTCATTCCCGATGACATGGTGCTACTCTCTATCGACAAAGAATCGGTTCAGAACTTGCTTCGCATCCCTGAGAAAGCTGAGTATTCAGAGATGACATATAGTCGGGTGATGACTGAATATATAGCAAAGAAATCAGTTTGGAAGAAGGAGATAATGAAGGCATGGTTTCAAGAGCCTAGAAACGCCAAAGGGAAGCTGCCCAAAACACTATATGGCACTAACTTGAAGCCAAAAATCATAGACATCCTCGTGCTACTCCATAGGATCAGAGGTGAGAGTGAGGCCCTTAATTTCGTAGATCATCATTTGTTCTTGGTATAGGTGATCTGTTCTTAGCACCATTTTATTGATTGGGTATTTATGGTAAGTGAAAATCTGGCCAATGCCCTAGATAGAGATAAACATCAAAATGAATTCTATATGTCTTTAGTTTTAATGTATATATTTTCCACAATACAAATTTGGCCAGGACTCCCTAGATTAGAGGAATTTCCTGATGATGTTAAGAGCTACAAATTCTTCCCCTCTTTGCAATTGCACAACAATTATGTTGAGTATCTTCGAGTTAATGATGCGTTTACGATGAGACTGTGCAAGGAGCTACAAGGTTTCCCAAAAAGGAGATTCTCTCCAGAGGCCATGACTTTTATCAGCCAGTTTGGATGTTATTTCATTCAATTTGGGGATTTCTCATACATTCGTCTTGCAGGATTCGATGAATTCCCTTTGAAGCTGCCCAGATATCCTACTGATATGATCGTGCTGGTGGAGGTGATGAGACAAGCGCTTCAAGTGAATTTGATATGCGCTGATGCTAGGAAGAAAGGCTACAACTTCCCCATGACTATCGGAGCTTATAGTTGTGCATCCCGGTTTGAGGTGAAGAATGTTCTAAAGACATTCTCAAAGAGGTTTTCACTAGAAACCTATGATGTTCTGAGGCCAGAGTATGTTCCTGTTAATTATGCCCATGACTACCTGCAAATGAACCTAGCTATCCATCATGTAGATGATATCGAAGAATACTGAGCCAATTGCAGAGATGATTTGGAGAGTAGAGAGAGATTCTACGCCAGGTTAACTATTGAACATATCAAAAAGTTCAAAGTTAACATAGCAGTGGAGGGGTTAGAAGATGATGGCAATCACATGTATGTCAATACATATCTAGAGAAGATAAAGCTCACTGCTATCAGTTTTGATCCCATGCTAGATCAAGCCATCGGTGACTTGTAGACTCTAATGAGTGGCATTTACAAAAGGACGGAGCAATGGGTTGAATGGACTGTAGGAAGAAGGAAGAGGTCGGAAAGGAAGCCTCCTACTCAAAGGACCCCGACAAAAGATACTTCAAACATTGCAACAACTTCTTCAGTGATACTCCCAACTACGACCAAAGGTTCATCTCAGCCAGTCGGGGGAGGTGATGAACCTCCTAAAAAATAAGTTAAACCAAAGAAGACTTGTGGAGAAGGTCCGCTTCTAGATATTGGGTTGACAAAGGAACCCGCCAAAGGTGTAGGACCTAAGCAGTCAGCTAAAGTAGTCACTGTAGATGCACCGACCGACACTTCAACCCAAGATACCCCAAGGTGAGAGTCCCCTATTGTAGTAGAGGTGGGTGAAGATACCTCCAATGCCTCAGCTACAGAATTAGACGAGAGGGTTGAGAAGAAACAAGAGGCTACTCAAGTCATCAGATTGGTTTCCTCTTGCCCTACCTCTGTAAATCCATTTGTTTCAAGACCAAATCCTACTCCTCCAGTTGTTAGGAAACTATTTATAGAGGAGTTGGTCTCTGCCACCAAGGTCACCAGTGCCGAGTCATGGATAGAGAACACTCTGGAGTGCAAAAGAAAGAGGGTAGAAGAAGGAGCTCCTAGCAAAGATACTTTAGCTCGAGCCTTCCAACCCGGCGCCACTCCAGCAAAAGCTAAGAAAGTGAAAATGTTGTCCACATTGGGCCGGGATCCTAAGACTGGGCATTTCACTATGGAACTGGCCAAGCCTACCAAAGAAGGTAGATTCAAAGATATTAATGCCTTAGATTTTTAGCTGCATTCATTTGACATGGGTTTAGGTCGACATGATACCAAGGTGGATTGGTGGAAGTCCACTAATGTAGTGATTGAAGAAGAGTTGGAAGAACTTAAAATGGCTAAGGTACAGCTTAAGGCCGAAGTCAGTGAACTGACTAATTTTATCTGGCAGTTGGTCACCCCAATTGCTAGTATTCCCAGTACTCAGACCACTTTCGATCCCAATGCCGCGGAGAATCAAGCCATAATAGCCAAATTGAAAGAAGATAGGCACTTCATGCAGATCAGCAAGGGATGGGCCAAGAGACTCAAATCTAAAGGATTGACAGTTGTTGAGCAATTGGGTAATGCTCTCTTAAGACTAGAAACAAAAATGAGCAATATTGAGAAGAATTTGCAGACTCTCGCATCTGAGAGAGCGAAGTGTCAAGAATGCATAGTGACACTCCATGTGGCAGTAAAGATGAAGACCAAGGAGGCATTGAAAGCCAAGATTCTGAAAAAAGGAGATGGGCCTCTAATCGAGTGGCTTCAAAATCTAGAGTTTAAAATTGAGATGATCATTCAGGCTGAGACAGGGTTACAACAAGTAGATGTTAAGATCAAGGAGGAACAGATTAAAGACTTTAAGATTCTTCAAGGTCTGCACACAGAATCACAAACAAGTGGACAAGGCAAAGAAATGACAGGATTGGCTAATATGCAGAAATCATTTTCTGATTATGTGCATAAGCTGTCAGAGTAGTCTTCCACCCATTTGGACAAGGTGCCAGAACTCCAACAATTATGTGGATGTATATATAAAGCCATTGAAGAATTGAAAGATCAAATAGATGCAATTAAGATCCTGGCCAAGGAACATTTTAGGTAGCTCATCTGATATACCAAAGTCCATGTCAACAGGCACGAAGAGCTCATCCGAGTTATTACAGCTGTCATCACCTATAGGGCTAAATTAGGCAAAGGGAATGAAACTAAAACTTAAATAGATTCCCCCTTTGTACCAAATTTTGATGATATTGTAACGGATAAGCCTTTGTTTATCATTGCTGCTTAAAAGAAGTTGAACGGTTTCAGTTACTCTTTTTGTAATGGTCAAGACTCAAACTCTATATGTACTATACTGAAAGTTAATACAAAGCTCGGTTAAATTTTGGTGTAAAAGATAGCATTTTGTGGAGTCAATTGTGTGTGTCTGAATACCATTTCTTTAACTGTTCCATTGCATTGCATTTATCTTTCTATTGAATTCAAATGTTTCTTTGAGGTTAGATTTGCAATTTGTAGTCGAACCAGAGTTCTATATTATGATTTGATATAGTTGATTAAGGAGAAAATTTGTTGTTATCCTAAGTTTGGGAAATATTTTAGTGATATAGATCGATTCTTTGTCATTTCATCTTTAATCTTTAGTCTTGCATCTGCATTTTTCAGTAGTCGTTCATGCATTACCAGATTTGGGAGTTAATCTGATTGATGAAATCTTAGAATCGGCTAGATTTAGAGTTGAATTTATCTTGCCTGAGATATTTCCTATCTAGGTTTAGTTTGGTTTACCTCTTCTGTTCTCGGGTTAAGAACATACCCCTATTAGATTAGGAAAGATTAAAATTCACTAAAAATCATTCATATAAGGGAGTTGTAACTTTACATTCAGAGGGAAATTAGTTTGCAATTACAATATCCCAACTGTTGTATTCGATTGCTTCTTCAATATTTGGGTATTTTAGAGTTATAACAAAGATGAGCAATCTGTTTACCAACATTTAAATAAATAAATTTTAACTAAAAATATAAAAAAGAAAAAATTTAAAACTTAATTTAATAATAATTAGAAAAACTAAATAAAAATTAATAGTGGGGGGGGGGGGTGGTCCCTACATGACCCAAGCTCACGGGTTTCCCGCGGGCCCCCCCCTTACTTACCGTTGCCGTGGGCCCCTATGGCTACCGTCGACAGACTGGTTGTCGTGCAGGCAACTTAGTTGCCTTGCCGACAGCCTAGCTGTCGCGCGGGCAGCCTTTGGGCTGTGAGGTGGGGTTTTAAACCCCCGCCCTTCATTAAATCTTTTAATTTTGTTTTTATTTAATTTTTTTATATATATTTAAAATCCTTAAACAAGTAGTTTAATTTGCATTTAATTATATTTTTTTTCCTTTTTTTTAAGAAAATAAATACACCAGTCTGTAATAAAAATACAACAACCATGCACTTTTTATTATTTAATTTTCTCAATAACAATAATAACAGTAACCCCCCTTTTTAAGGATAAATTAATTTGAAACATATTTTCTAAAAGTAGGGATAGTTTCTCTCAATCAAGCTTAATAATGAATTAAATATGGATTTCTTATTGACATGCAAATTGACAAGAACAAGAAAGACTTCTAATTTAATAATAATTTATTTTCAAGAAGAGTTTTCTCATAAGCATGCAAATTAACCTCCTGTTATGTTTTCCATGCAGATCTAGGACCAGAATTTGGGCAAGAACCGGGTAAGGTTAAATTTCTATTTTCAAGATAGGATTTTTAGAGATCTGAGGCCTTCAACCAAATTTGACAACAGTCATAATTTCTCAATCCAAGAAGACATTTTTACAATCAAAACCCTAAGGGAAATGTTGAAAATTGATTCATTTCAAATTGGAAACCCTTAATACCCATTTGCACCTAATGCCATAAAATGAAACCCTTTATGCCCACAAGCATAGATCTGACATGCAAACATGAACGAAGACACAAAATTGATCTAGCAACACATTTTTCCAACTTTAAACAATAAACCACACAATGATCAATCAAGGAAGCTTCACATAAAGGATCCTAGCTTTTCAGATGCATAGAAGACGGGGATCTGAAAGCTAGGATTGACAAGAACGAGATCCTACCTTTATAACTGATGAGAGGAACAAACCTACAAATCCAAGCAAGAAGAATCCACAAATACTCCAAAAATGCTCTCAAGCTTTCCAAAATCCTCCATCACCTGATTTTTCCTTTCTCCCCTAATTGCACACCCTCTAAATGGCTTTCAATCCAAGGATATAGAAAACCAAGTAATTAGGTTTTCAAAAAGTGAAAACCCTAAAGGGAATATAAATTATCTAATTAATAATTAAAAGAAATTCTTTATTTTCAATTTTTACTTAAAGCATG
>MU223253.1:2728791-2749091 GCA_018584345.1 Thuja plicata | reverse complement strand
TATGAAAGCAAAGTGTTAAATTGAAAATGCATGTGAGAATATTTCAATTAAATAAATCAATTAATCATGCAACTTAAAGCAATATTTAATAAATCAATTTTGCACAACTAATTACAATTAATTGAATGTAATATTTATTAAATCTTAATTATTTAAATCAAGACTTAATAATTAAATCAATTAATTAAATATACTCATTTAATTAATATTTAATTATTAAATAGCCATATATTTCATATATCAATGTTTTAACCTTATTATAGGAGCAATAATTAACATTAATATTTACCATAAATATTCATTAAATAAATCAAGCCAAAAGCATCATTAAATCACCTAAAAACCATCTAAACAGATAAGCCACTGAAACATACAAATAACTAAAACAGAAACCCAACACACACAAATAGGCTCACGAATCCACGTCACTTGACGGATTCAAACACTAGGGTAGTCAATCAGATTATTGTCCATCTCTAGGACAAAATAAGGGTTTAGGGTATGGATTTGGACCTAAATATTATCTCCCCTCTCTTACCATTGAGATACTGTGATAGGGCACGCTCACTCCTACCAATTCAGGGAAGGCGTAGCTTGGTACCTGCAAACCCGTCATCACAAAGATGAACATATATACATGCAATATAGAAAACAATGGTTGAGACCAATTTATTGTGTGGATCTCACCGAAGTAAGTAACTACGACTTTGTCCCATACCATACCAAACACAACAAACAGTAATGCAAAACATCACAATGATCCATGCATATCGATATAGGGTCAGTATTGTCAGAAAACCTTAATCAAAATGATTTTATAACATAAACATAACCAACATGAAATAATCACAAATCATATGCAAATAGATGATATAATACAACTAACAATGGATCAATAGCATAATGAAAAGCGATACATAAATATCCTTAAAACCACTTGAAATAACCAACACAAATATAAACATGCCTAAAAGATATCAGAAAATAACACAGACTGATAGACTAAGGGGTAGGCATTACAGAACAATCCATTGTTGTTGTTGAAAATAAAAATCTACAACTAGCATCACCGAGTAAGAGACATATTGCAAGGAAAACTAGATCTTTGGTACAACCGAAAGAAAAGAAAGTTGCAGAGATAGTTCAACCGATAGGAAAAACTTGTGTGAGATCTAGAGGAAGGAAACAACTTGCAAGAATGAGAAGAAGATTATTACTTGGTAATGAGAGTGAAACAGAGTCTGGTGAGGCTAATAAGTCTATACCAGTTGCATACCTTTTACGAGTTCGACAAAGTCTGGATAATTTTATGGAAGGATTAAAGAAATAAGGAGGATTTGGAGGTTTTAGGCAACTGAAATATCAGAAGAGGAATTAAGAAGATAAAAAGAAGATTAAAGAAGTTGTTGTGATAACTTTGCTGAGATACATATTGACACCTATTGAGCTTACTGAAAATCTACCAGAGGAACTATACAACAATATTGATGTAAGATGGAAATATGCAATCAATGTAGAAAAGGAAATGAGAGAGAGAACTCTTGTACACACTATTCTAGACCTTGCACCATCTGAAATTCATGAAGCATTCAAACAAATTTCTAGTCAAGGGAAGAGCCCTAAGGATAATGAATGGAGACATACAATCTGTGGAGAAGGAAACACATGCAAAATGGAAGTACATATTTCACAAAGATGATACCGAGTATCATGAAGTAGAGAATGAGCAAGAAGTAGAAATTGTTGATCAAATAAAGGAAAGCACAAAGCAAAAAGATCCTATTGATCTAACTACTAACAATGCACAAATAATTATTGAAGATATACTTGAGGAAGAAGATCCTACAAAACAGTTATCAAAATATGAAGATTTCATAGATACACAAGTGAATGATACCGAGTGTATGGATGTTGATAGTGCACCTTTGCTGAGAAAAGATCCGATCATGACACAAGTACAAAGCTATACTATTGATGATACTGTTAATATTGAGTTTGTACAAGATACACCAAACATGGCAACCGAGACACCTGCAAATACAAATAATGATAAGGATGGGGAATGTAAGGCCACCGAGATAGAACAAGTAAAGAACGCTGAGTTGGAACCCCCAACCGACACTGATAGTCAGAAGTAAGATATTCCACCTACTAACACAACAACAGATCAAAATGTACAAAAGGCAACATATACTAAAAGTGAAATGCAACATGAATCAAATCTTAAGGAAAAGAATGAAGAGAAACAAAAAGATGAACTGAAAGAAGAAGTAAAAGTAGAAGAAAGCATAGCCAGACCTATATTGAGTCACCTGATGCAACTAAGGCATCATGTTCCAAACACTCTACTGGAGAGAACAGATTGATTGAGAAGAACAAGAGAAAAAGGAGAAAGAAAATCATTGATTTGAGAAAGCCAATCATAATATTGAAGGGAGACCCTAATGTGATGAAGCCTAAAGAATTGGATATATATGCTGAGATTGTAGCTCAAAAGGCCGAACAAGAGAAATTAATTGCAAAGAAGAAAAAGGTTAACATACTTGAGCATGTGAAGGAAATATTCCAGGACATTGTTCCTGAAGCTATAGTTGATGAATTTGAACCCCTATTGGACCAAGTTGGTGATTTAGCCCAACATATCAAAGAACCAAACAAGGATATGACTGAGTATATGTTGAAGATTCACAAGGAGTGTATGGAGAAGAAATTGATGGAAGATTTACTGAAGGCAATTGATATAGAAAGGTAACTCTTTCTGAGTTATGTTATGAATTTTAAACACAATTGACATCCATCATTTCATTATTTCAAAAGTTTTGTATTCTTTCAAACTTTACTAGTTGAAATCAACAAGAAGGAAGCAAATATTGAAAAAGAGTTAAATGAGCAACTTAAGCAACTCACTACCAAGCCTAGAGCATTCCAAACTTACTACTCAAAGACCCAAGAACTCATGGGAGTTCAAATTTCATTGAGACAGGAGGAGGATAAGCTCAGATTGGAATCACTTGAATTGCAAGCATTGTTAATTCCCCATATCCAATCGATGCAGATACACTTGAAGAAAGCCAAAGAACTAGCAAGTTTTCTAGATGTCAGCACACTAGACACTATAGTTGGCTTATCTGTAGATATTACAGAATACATTGTTATACTTCAAAATCTTTGAGATACATGGGAGACTGTACTTTCAAGCGCACAACAGAGGTATAAACATCTATTTGATTAATAAATTTTAATTTTGACATTTTTTTGTCAAAAAAGGGGGATAGATATCTTAGTTAGATAAAGTTGGATAAATATCTTATTATCTTAGTCAGATAAAGGGGATAGATATCTTATTCAGAAAACACCAAAAAGGGAGATATATATACATGGAAAAATGAAAAAAGTATATATGGAAAATGAAAAAAAAGATATGTATAGAGAGTAACATCCAAGGGGGAGTTACAAATTTTGATGACTTTGGAGTTTTTGTCAAAATGCCCAACTAATTCCAAAGGGGGAGATTGTTATCTCTACAAGATATTTTGTTGTCATTAATTTAGTCAAAGTCATGGAGTCAAGGAGAATCAATCAGTAAAAGGAGATAGTCAAGTATAAGACAATTCGGTAATGCACACTGAGCCAGTCGATAAAGCACAAAGTTGACAGAGTACCGAACACTTACAGTTATCGAGCGATGCACTACACCGAGCACATGTAGTACACGGAGTTGATATTACACCGAGTGATGAAGATCACTTAACCGAGTATTGCGGAGTTACTCAACCGAGTTAGACAGTTAATAAAAAATGCAATCATATCACATTTAATGATTGTCAAAGCATTAATTATGAGTATACAAGCATTTATAATAATTTGTTACATGATCAATGATTCAAAGAAATCAGAGTGATGATCTAAGGCATAGATCAAATGAAAAAAAGAAAGTTTGTCATTTCCAAGAAAAACAATAAGTACCGAGGTAAAAGTGACATGGTCACCGAGCTGGAAAGAAGATCTAACGGTTAAAAGAAATTTACAGTGTACCTAACGCATAAGATTAAGAGGCAAAACTCATCTATATCTTTGATGAATTTTGTATGTGTAGAAGACACAAGAGAATAAATAGATAAGAGGACAAAGATTTGTTATTGTTATTTGTTGTTAAAGGAGTTATTGAAGAACAAAGAGCGGAGAAGAGAGAACCGAGCATAAATTCAGCTACAACATAGCATAATAGAACAATGTTACAATTTGGGAATTGAGGTAACACATATCTGAGCATATAGAGTCTGAACAACATTTACATTTGATGCATTTTTACAGACATTGTTAAGTCATTAATACTATTGTATTGAGAGCTTTAAATCTCAATACTGGGTAGAACTTAACCGATCTTATATTTTTAAATCCTTTAACAGGGTACATCTCTAAGTGTAGAGTTTGTAAAAATATTTTAACTAGGTAGACCCAACAAGCCTTATATATACTCTTAACTGGGTAAGCTATCAGAAATAGCTAAACTTTGTAGCTCTAACCGATCACCCTTTATACTACAGTTAGTGAAGGTTGTGGGTGTCATCCCACCGCAATTTTATCCTCTAACCAAGGATTTATGCCCTACCAAAATCATGGTGTTATGAATTCAATTGTTTAATATTTTGATGTTATGGTGTTATAAGTATTATATTACTTTTATTTCAAAGTTATGAACTCGGTGATCAAAAAGCAACAGTATATGGTTTAATCAGTAATTATGGTTAGAAAGTTTTAGTGGCACTGATTCACCCCTCTCCTCTTAGTCCCAACTTTCCATAGTTATTCCAACAGTGTCATGGCTATGGGGTCAAAAAAATGCACCGAACCCATAATATTATTTACAAAGTTCCTTCTAAATAACACAACGGGGCCGGTGCATTCTGTCGACCCCATATACATTGCCCGCTATGCAATACTTGCATTGGGGGGCACAAGTTTTATTTTTTTCCCACCTTAAGAAATAATTCCTTTTGAATAGTCTTTCTTGTCCAATCACCTACCACTTATACTTATCGAGTTAGTTGCACGATCATCTTGTCTATTCACCCTACCTAGTCATCATCCACTCAACATAACATCATCATTTTTCTCCACACATTTGCACCCTCTCTCTGTTGATTAGTTTTAGTTTCTACCTCAACTTCTAGAGGTCGTTTCTCAATCATTAAGAGGCCTTTTTCGATGATTTTTTTTCACTATGACCATTTTTTAATGCTCTATCCAATGATGTTCTTTTTGTAGCATGTTGTACTATTTTTTTTTTCTAATTTTCTAAGTTTTGAAGGACACCCTACACAATCTCATTTTTTGAAAATTTGAGAACTTCATTTGGTTTTTGGTTGCCACTTTTTTTTATTTGTACGATTTTTGAGCTTTATATTGATATTTATATTACATGACAATATTCCAAAATATCAATTTTTGAGTATGCCTATTTTAAGGCATTATACATATTTTCTATTATGCAAGTGCACTATATAAAGTGCCACATTTGTATACTTTCTACGGGGTGTTATAAATAACACTATGGGATTGGTGCATTCTGTCAGCCCCATAGACACTGTCCACTTTGTAATACTTACATTAGGGGGCACACAATATATTTTTAGCTCACCTTAAGAAATAATTCCTTTTGAATATTCTTTCTTGTCCCATCACCTACCACTTGCACCTATCAAGTTATCTGCACAATCATCTTGTCCATTCACCCTACCTCGTCATCATCCACTTAGCATGACATCATCATTTTACCCCACACATTTGTACCCCCTCTCTGTTGATTAGTTTTAGTTTTTACCTCAACTTCTAGAGAGAGTTCTCAATCATCAAGAGACCTTTTTCAGCAATTTTTTTCACTATGACCATTTTTTCATGCTCTATCTAGTGATGTTCATTTTGTAACACATACAATTTTTTTTCTCTAATTTTCTAATTTTTAAAGGACACCCTAAGCAATCTCAGTATTTGAAATTTTGAGAACTTCATTTGATTTTTGGTTGCCTTTTTTTTTATTTGATGATTTTTCGAACTTTATATTGATATTTATTTTACATGACAATATTCTAAAATATCAAATTTTGATTATGCCTATTTTAAGACATTACACATACTTTCTATTGTTTAAATGCACTAAAATAAAGTGCCATATCACTGTATACTTTCTACAGGGTGTTAACCCCAAATTAATTTTTTTTTAGCTCCCCTCCTTTAAACTCAAGCTACTATTCCATAGTATGTTATGGCTTTACAATATCCAAAAGGTCAAGAGCATTAAAACATATACATCAGTCTCAAGGACTTACGATGGTAGATCGTCTGTGGGAGTTTCAAATAATTTTGGCTTCGATAAGTTTAGGAAATTCCCCGACTGCCCGACATGTCAGTTATAAGCTATGGACAACAAATGGTGTGCTTGGATGACACTAGTTGTTGTTCATTGTGAAGGATACACACTCAGGCTTGTGTCATCTTGACCCAATTGTGAGGAATCAGGTCATATGTAGAATGCCCTGAATTGTTCAAAGGATGTTTCAAAACAATATTTGATTCATCAAAGTACTAATAATGTAGATTCTTCACAATAAGAGATCGGATATGGTAAAGAATATGGAGTTAGTTTAGGGATGTGTTTCGTGGTCCTTTAGACTGATGGTCTCATGAACATCATTAAAATTATTCAATTCAATTCAATTCACAATGTGATGGCCACATTTTAGCATCATGTTCATAGCTGAATAATTGTTGGTTTCTTAACCATTTCTATTCGGATCATTGAGGACGAAAAGAGCGAGAGATTCATACTGAGTGTTCCTCTTCAAGCAATGAACAACAACAAATTTGCAAGAGCATTCAAGGCGATATGGTGGATTATATCTTTGTATGTGTGGTGCAATGAACAAGGTGTTCGATATTTGATGGATGTCAGAATAGAAGTGATCAAATATTGAGTCTGTTATTGTCATTGATGGATAGCGCATATGGAGCCATTCATTAATGCGGTCTTGAGGACAATCCAAATCATCATTTGATAAAGACGGGGCTTTCTGCATGAAGCAATGAGAAAAGCCTTTCTCTGAATCGGGTATTGAATGTAAATGGTTTATGGAATCAATCAAAGAACCGACATAGATACTTGTGGAATGCAAAGCTTTTTCCAATTATGATACATGTCGAAAGTTCATCCATATTGGATAAAAAATGGAAGGTGAAAATACTAAAAGGGAAATAATTCTATAATCAAGAAGCTATTCTCAAGAATCGATTACAGGAGCAAAAATTGAAAAGGCTTTGGTAAAATCTATAAGTAGGTATCTAGAGATAGAAGAAAAGGTCTGCATTTTGACCCCTCAAAATTTGGTAAAATCTATAAGTAGGTATATAGAGATAGAAGAAAAGGTCTGCATTTGGACCCCTTTGTCTTTTGAGGCATAAGTGAGACTCGATTATAACCTAGAATATTTTGATTTTAGTCTTGTATAGAAGATGGTGTTTTCTTTGTTTGAGATGTGATTTTTGTATAGGGGCATAATGGTCTTTGAGCCTTTTGTTTTGCATTTAAATAAATGAAGGGATATATTTTAAATCTTTGAGTTTAAATGTGTTCTTTCAGATTGTAGTTAATCTTTGAGTTATTACAATTATTCTTTAAAGCTTTCTTGTCCAATTTAATTATGCCCATGTTTGCCCAAAAATTTTGAGTTTTGGTCATTCGCATACCTGAAAGGGAAAACATCAAATCTTACTTGTCTGTCTATGGCGGGGGACTGAGTAAATGTTCTTTGTGCTATTTGTCTTTGTTTCGCTTTGTCTCTCAATCCTAGATCACATCTATATCATGGTGATGTGCAAATGTTAGTTTTCCTTTCCTACTTTCTGGTTAAAAATATACCCCAGAAAACCAAAAATAGATCTTACGAGGGAGTTGTACCTCTAAAAGTCAGAGGAAGATTGCTAACCCAATAAGAAATCTCTCCAAATGTTAGTTACTTATTGGTCTTCACATCTGGGCTAAAGTGAGTCATTTTAATCATTATTTTCAAAAGATCAATCTATTAACCAACACAAGGCTATGTTTTTGCATTATGGGGGTTTTATTTTTTTTATTTTGTCAACTTATTGAGGTTTGGAAGATAGTATATCTTCATTGTCCACCTCTTAACATAAAACATGTAAGAACTCATTTCACAACATATAATTCTATAAATGGACTCATATAAAGTGCCCCATTACATTCTTGTGCGCATCATTGCTCCCAATTTTAGTTGGTTTGTCATCATCACTTCCTCATCAACATCAAGCAGGAAATCATGACATTTGTATTTCTAATACTTTCTATTTTCATTGGAGCAATGAAGTAACCTCATAGAATCTTATAGACTTCACACATTTGTAGGGGGGTTACTTCACACATTTGTAGGGGGGTCACATAGACTTACTCATTTGTATCTCTTGAATATGGGGGATTCTTTTAGTGGATCATTTTGTGAGATTCATGAACACCAAACACTTCTAAGTAGTGTACTAAATGTCAATTGTGCTTTTTTATTTGTGTTCTTTAATCATCAATGTTGAACACCAAACATGTCTAAGTAGTGAACTATACGACACTTGTGCTTTGTTGGTTATGTTCTTTGATTATAGTTGTATCTCTTGATCTACATCTTTATAAATTTGTTGATTGCAACATACACTAGTTCATCTTTCAACAGTGTTCATAATTCTTGACATGCTTTAGGTTTAGGAGTTCTTCATCATCATGTTCATCTTTACATGGATATTTTTGTAGAAGGTTTTATACTTTTCATTTTCCATTTAGAGAGGAGTTTTGTTCCCATAGATTTTTCTTCTTTTCTTTGTTTATGAGAGATATTTATTTGTACATGAATACCTTATAAGGCTATGTTGTCAAGAATCATATCTTATGTGACTTCCTAATTTTCACTTAAGGGAGGGTGTTAGTATGAAAAGGAGTTTTACCTAAGTAATTTTCTTTTAGCTTACTTAGTTGAGTCCTATTCATACATATTTAAGCCCACTTAGAGAGTTGAGATATTCTATCCTCACTTTATGGGAGGTTAGAGACTCATGTCATCCTCAAACGTATTACCAATATTTAGAACTAATATGTCGGTCTTAGATCCATCGCCTTAACTAAATTAATATGAAACTCTGATCGGTGACCAAATAGGTAAACTGTCTTCTCATTGAAAACATAATTCATTCAAAACTTGGTATAAACTGTTGCAATTGGAATCATGGATTCTACTTACCATATACACATTGTATCTATGATTGCAACACCTGAATCTTTCCTTAACTTGACCGCTACCACATTCTGTGTATGATACTATTCTTCCTGAACACCAGTCAACATACATAGTTGATCTTTCATTTATTGATCATGTGCAGATCTTATCGGTCACTCCAATCATGATAATTGAATACGTTGCCATCAATGACAACCACTTATGCATCGAATCATGACCTATCTTCTCATCTCCTCCAAAACTACCATAATGCCAAAAAAATCCAAGGTGGTAGATTCCTCCACTACTAAGACTATTGAGTCTAGATCTGGTAAAGTAGTTTCTGTAAATTCAACCATTCAGAATGTTAGTAAGTGTGGTGTACTTGCTGGAGTCAATAAGCTATCACTTACTTGATGAAGGAGATCAAAATAAAGTTGAGGATGTTGTAGTTGCAAGTATGAATAGGTTAAGTCAATTCTTAGTCCAACTACAAGCACAAATTCCCAATGTTTTACATGATAAAATTGATGCAAGATGGAAGGCAACACTTTTCAAAGATAAGGAGTTGGTGAAATATGTTCTGCGAAGAAATAGATGATAAGATCAAAGAGGTAAGATCTTTATTCAGAACAAGAGCAAGAGTTACAAAGCTATTAATTGGGGAGACCAAATCTGTGAAAGATGAAACAAGAGAGATTCTGAGAAAGCATTTAGGACAGGAGAAGGATAAGAGTGAAGGAAATCACATGGATGTTCAAGATGAATCAGTAAAAGACAAAGAGGATGATCTAGTGGTTACTCAGACTGATGAGGGATTCACTATTGATGGTGTAAAGGTCACACTTGAGGGACTCAAAGATGAAATGGATAATGCAGGAGATAACTCTGCCATGGAGATATAGGATGAGCCAATGTATACACAAGATCAATATGATTCACATGAGCAACAAGATGTGCATAAGGAACAATATCAAGACATGAGCAACAAGATGTGCATAAGGAACAATATCAAGAAGAGCTAGTCAACATGGGTACCGGTCAAGCTGTGACCGATGACACATAAGAAATTTTTTCTATTGATGAACAACAAGAGAAAGTGAAAGAAAAGGAGGTCACAAATGATGACACGAAAGGGAAACAGGTACATGAGGAGGAAAATACTAAAAATGAACAAAATGAAGACAAGGTAACTCCTCCCACACAATCCAAAATGAGCATTGACTATGATATACATATTAAAGGACAGATTGACTTAAGCACCATGAGCCCCAAAGAGATGATAGCCTTTTCTATGGCTATTAAGTCAAAAGATAGACATAAAAGGATGAAACAAGAAGCACTGGTAATTCTCTGTTAGAGATTTAATTTCAGACTTATTAAGTGATGTGAAGTATGATGAGACTGCCACACCGATAAAGAAGTTAGCCCATTTGGTCACTACAATCGGTGAGGAAATGAAGAGCTTAGAGGATGTTGCAGTATTGAGAGTGGAGAAGGTATATGAAAAGAAGAGATTAGAGAAGTTGGCACGGTTAAATGTCACAGACAACAAAACAATTAACTTGGTTGTCAATTGGTTAAAGGGTGCATTGAATGATGGTGGTAAGATTCTTAAATCTATCTCTAACTTTTCTCAGTTTTTGAAAGATTTAGAAAGGGAAAAATGTGAAGCTCAAAAAGAGCTTAGATTACTTATTTCAAATTTTGATACTATCAATGAGCCTGCTACGAACTTTGGTGCTAAGGTTAGAAACATAAACAAGTTGAAATCAAACAGGAATGAGCAAGATAAAAGAATTTCTAACATGATGGAGTTACAGAGTTTCTTGATTCCCAAGCTAGACATTTTGCAACATAGTGTGAAGGAAGCTAAGAAGACTTTAGCATTTCTAGATGTGTGCATAATTGATGGACTAGAAGAATTAGCATTTTTACTAAGTGGACATATTGAAATTGTAGATAATTTATTGAAAAGTTTGATGAACTATAACTGATTGAATGTTTGAAGATGACAAATTTGATGATCACCGAGCTGCAAAAAGTAAATGCAAGACATTAAATCAGTTAATGTATTGTATTGTCATTGATGTCAACTTGATATGGTATTATTTCTCATACACATATTGTCACAACACTTAAAGATATGAAGAGACAATGTTTTTTTCGTCGGTAACCATATGCATTGAGTGATAGTAAACCCCGACGGACAGTGTTACCCGAGCAAACATTACCGAGCTAACTGCAGTTGTCACCAAAAAGAATTGAACTTGATGCCCAAGCTATCTGCAGTAGTCACCGAGCACAACTAAAGTGTTGACCGACGAGAACTGAAGTTAGCAAACCACAAAATAACTTAGTTGGCAGAGCTATATTTAGAGTTAACTGATTGTTTTCTTTATTTCTATCGATTAGTTAAAAGCTAAAGATAAGAAAGAGATTTAAAAACATGTTTTATTCCAGAAAATAAGGAGATATTTACAAAATAAAACTAAAGCAAGCATGATGAGCTTTACAGATCAAGAAGTGATCAACAAAGGAAACAAGAAGAATGAACGGTGAAATCATGTCTATATAAAGAGACAAGTAATTAATTATGAAGACAAGAATGCTGAATATAATTCTGGTGAAGATAGTAGTCTTCACAAAGATCTGATCAAATAGGCTGAAGGACAGAGCCAAGAATTCTGTGGGCACCGAGTAACAGAGAAGCAACAACATTCACCGAGCAGAAAGAAGTGGAGCAAAGGAATTGAAGAGAACATTGATTAGAAGAGGTATTATGGACTTACAATAGATCTCCAAATCTGCGATTCAAAGTTGTATTAATGAACAAAACATTTATTGTTTCAGTTTAACCATTGGATCAAAAAATCTCTTAGTCGAGTGGGATTTAACCATCCTTATTATATCGAGATACATCCTAAGGAGTATCAAAAAAATTTCATGTTGACAACATAGTGAATGCTAGGTCAAGTGATAAATTGTTAGTTTTAAATCCTCTAACAAGGTCGCACTTAACAGTGTGTTTGTAACCTTTAACAGGGTTAGTTCTTCACCGAGCTCACTTGAGAAGAGTGAAAATTTTGGGTTACCAGTCCCAAGTGGTTTTCTCTTAACAAGGCTTCCACGTTAAAAATCCATGTGTCAAATGTGTATATGGTTCCTTGCTTTAATATTTTTCTTTACACAATATTAAAATAGGATTGATCGATAAACACTAAGGTTATTTACTGATATTCAGTAAAGGTTAGGAAAAAATAAACTGCTATTTGGTAAAGCTTAAGAAAAGGATAAATAGTATATTCACCAAGAAGAATATATATGTTAGATTTATACAAAAAATACACTTGTAGGACGAAACATAACTAGAGGTTTTATATTTGTGGTATAAAGTTTTGGTTGAATTATTGGATTGATTTTTGAGGCCACTGATTCACCCCCCCTCTTAGTTATTCTAAAAATTGGTATCAGAGCTTGTGTGCTTGGAAGAGAGCTTTAAGGCTCAAGCTAAAGATCACAAGATGAGAAAAATGGATGTCCCTAAGTTGAACAAGGACAAATTTGCATCATAGCAAAGCATGATAAGACTCCACCTATCAGGTATTGGAAATGATGTCACACAATACTTGGATACTAAATTTATATTACCTACTAGACCTCTAACAATTGATTAATTGAGAGAGAAACATGAACATAATTCTATGATGATAGAACTTGCTTCCTCACTCTTCGATGCTGAATTTGAAGATGTCAAATCATGCACCACTGCAAAGCAAATGTGGGACAAACTCAAGCTAGTACATGGAGGAGATAAAAATGTGTTGAGGGCTAAAGCTGAAAGCCTAAGAGGAAAGTTTGATACCTAAGAATGAAAGAAGGAGAAAACATCACTCAGTACAGTAGCAGAATCAAAGAGGTTGTTAATGCTATCCGAGGAGTAGGAGGTGTACTTGAAGAAGAAACAATGGTAAGTAAAATTCTAAGAACCTTACTGCATGTTTATGCTATTAGAGTATCTGCGATACAAGAAATGAGAGCAGTAGCAAATAACAATGTTACTCTAGATAGTTTGATTGGTAGAATTAATTCATTTGAGATGAATAACTTTGACAACGGTGTCTTACCAATTATTGAGTCTACATTCAAATCTTCTCTGAAAATAAGTAAATCAAGTCATAAACATGCTATGAGAAATGATAGTGAAAGTGATAGTGATGAACAAGATCTTGATGAGATTGAAGCACTAATGGCTAGAATATTGCAAAGAGGCAAAGGTATTTACAAAGGTAAATTACCATTGGTCTATTTTAATTGCAAAGAAATTGGACACTTTGTTGCTAGATGTCCTAACAAGAAAAAAGAAGACAGAAAAAATGACAGATCTTATGAAAAGAAGTTTGACAGAGGTGATGACCGAGATTACCAAAGCAACCGACAATCTGAAGAAGAGATAACTGAGACTACAAGAAAAAGGAAAGAAGCTTGTTACCTGGATGAGAACAAATCTAAAAATATTGACACCGAATATGATGAAGATATTGAGGTAGTATTTGTTTCTATGAAGGATGATTCAGACGAAGAAGAAATGTATGTTGAGACTGCACTCATATCTAAGGTTAGTAAAAATGATGTCTGGATTATTGATATTGGCTATACTCACCAAATGACTGGAGATAAGGAAAAGTTTGAAACTTTTGAATATTATAATGGTGGATCAGTAAGAATGGGTAATGACTCACCTTGTCCAGTTGAAGGTAAATGAACAATCATGTTGAATAATATGATCATATGTGAAAATGCATATTGGGTGAAAGGACTTAACTATAATCTATTGAGTGTTTTATAGCTGAATAACACAGGTCATCGAGTTGCATTTGAGAACAAAAAGACAAAGATCTATAATGAAATATGAAGGTTGATCGGTACTGGTGAATAAACAAAAGGTAACCTATTCTATCTTGATGATATAAAGACCACTTTTTTATTGGCTAGAAATGAAGACATTTAATTGTGGCATAAAAGGTTATGTCATGTGAATTTTGACATGGTTAGGATAAGAAATAAAAGGAAAGTAAGAGGCTTACCGAGCATGTCAAAGCCCGACCATGTCATGTATAAGAATTGTCAAAAAGTTAAAATGAAAAAGTCTAATTTTAAGAGCAAAACCTACACATTTAATGCTATTCTAGAATTAGTCCATACTGACTTATGTGGACCAATGAGAACAAAGAGCTACTATGGTGATAGATACTTTATTCTATTTATTGATGATTATTCTAGAATGATGAGTGTTATGTTCTTAAAAGAGAAATCGAAAGCATTTAAGATGTTCAAATGGTATAAAGATATAGTTGAAAAACAAAGTGGAAAAGAACTAAAATGTCTAAGATCAGATAGAGGAGGAGAATTTATTTCTAATGAATTCACTAACTTTTGTAATGAGCATGTAATTAAAAGATAGGTTTTTGCACCGAGAACACCACAACAAAATGAGATTGTTGAAAGAAAGAACAGATCAATTGTTGATTGTGCCAGAACACTGATGATTGAGAAAGACATCACACAAACATTTTGGAGAGAAGCTGTCAGTACTGATGTCTATACATTAAACCGAGTTCAATTGAAGAAAGAGACCAATAAGACACCTTATGAGCTATGGTATGGATACACACCCAATGTAAGTTACTTTAGAATATTTGTAAGTCAATGTTATATATAAAAAGATGATAAAAGTAGAAAGCTTGACTCCAAAGGTGATGAAAGAATATTTCTAGGTTATTCTACCAAAAGCAAAGCTTATAAATGTCTTAAAAAATCCTCTAACAAAATCATTGAAAGTGCAAATGTCAAAGTGGATGAATTTGTTGAGAAAAATGATGAGGAAAGTAGAAAGGAACTAGAAGATTACAATAGATTTTTTTATAGTGAAGAACCTGACACTCTGCCCGAGTAATAGTGTATCGCTACCGAGCGATAGAATAATGCACCCGAGCAATAGGCTGCACACACCGAAAATCAGGAAATTGCTCAAAATGATGTACTGAGAGATGAAGATCAAAATGAAGGTCAAGATGATAATCAGAATGATGAACAAAGATCTTAACTGGTACTTGCCAAGTATGTCAGACTACACCATCCACAGGACCAGATCATAGGAAACAAAAAGGCTGGAATGAGAACAAGAAGTAAGTCACTGAACATTAGATGTTTGATTTGTGATTTTGAGCCTAAATCTGTCAATACGGCACTTGAGAATCAAGAATGGGTTAGTGCTATGAATGAAGAGATTGAGAATAACAGAACATGGACATTAGTACCTAGACCGAATGACAAAAATGTCATTGGTACCAAATGGATATTCAGAAACAAGCTGAATGAGAATGAAGAAGTCACAAGTAACAAAACAAGATTAGTATGCAAAGGGTATGCATAAGAAGAAGGTATTGACTATGGAGAAACCTTTGCACCCATTGCTAGACTAGGAGTAAGAATTCTACATGCTTATGCTTCCTACAAAGGATTCAAAGTACACCAAATGGATGTAAAATCTGCATTTTTGAATGGAATACTAAAAGAAGAGGTATACATTGAACAACCTGAAGGGTTTATTTATCCTAACAAGAGGAACATGGTTTGTAGAATACACAAAGCCTTGTATGGATTGAAACGAGCACCAAGAGCATGGTATGAAAGACTTCACTCTTATCTCATAAGTCTTGGATTTGTAAGAACAAGTGATAAAGGTAATCTGTATTTAAAAGAAGATATTGACGATAACACTCTGATTGCTGAGATATTTGTTGATGATATCATATTTGGAGGTAATGATATGTTATGCAAATCATTTGCTGATGAAATGAGCAAAGAGTTTGAGATGTCAATGTTTGGGGAGATAATTTTTTTTCTTGGTCTACAGATTCTTCATCAGGATGAAGGCATCTACATCACACAATCCAAATACATCAAAGAAGTTCTCAAGATATTCAAGATGGAGGACTCTAAACTAGTTGGAACACCGATGACAACCAGATGCAAATTAACAAAGGAAGACAAATCAACAAAGGTAAATCAAACCTTATATAGATCTATGATTGGAAAACTCATGTATGTTGTACATACTAGACCAGATATAACACATGCAATTGGAATAGTTGCAAGATTCTCTGCTAATCCCAAGGAATCACACATGACTGTTGTTAAAATAATTCTGAGATATCTAAAGAATACATAAGACTATGGCTTGTGGTATAATAAAGAAGGCAAATTTGAACTTCAAGTCTATACAGATGTTGATTGGGCTGGAAACATTGATGATAGAAAAAGCACAACAAGAGGAGCATTCTTTATGGGTGACAGACTTGTCACATGGATAAGTAAAAAGCAAGGATGCATCTCTCAATCTACTGTAGAAGAAGAATATGTGGCTGCTGCTGCAAATTGCTCTAACATTGCATGGATCGAGCAATTATTGAAAGGTATGAATATGGAAATCCTTGATCCAGTAATTACTATTGTGATAATACAAGTGCTATCAACATTTCAAAGAACCTTGTCATGCATGCTAAGACAAAGCATATTGCTATTAAGTATCATTACTTAAGGAAGAAAGTACAAGAGAAAGAAGTGATACGTGAATATGTTCAACCCAAAGAATAATTAGCAGACATATTCACAAAGCCATTGCCAAAAGATACATTTGAGTACCTGAGGAAGAGACTAGGGGTCCGACCCTTGTCTACTGGTCACTAAGCTGACTAGGAGGCTACATCAACCTACACATTATCAGAAGATCATTCATGTTGATGCAAGCTTAAATATGGACTGTAATGATATATCAGTACAAGAAGGTACTTATTTGAACCAAACACCAGAGAAATTGTTGGCTACTACAGAGTTGTATTACTGATGGACAGGAGAGATATATATTTTTGTTTGGCATTGTTGTCAAAGGGAGAGATGCACTCAATGAATATATCCATATGAAATATCAATCACGATCATCCAAAGGGAGAGAAGAAGAAATATCCATCAGAGAAAGGAACAGTCAAAGGGAGAGAAAGATTCAAAGAAACAACCATCCATCTAAGGGAGAGAATTGGAGAAAATTTAACACTGCATATCTATCTAGAAAAGGGAGAAGAGATTCTACAACAAAGGGAGAGACAGACTCAGAAGTTGCTACATCTATCCAGTGAAGGGAATGAAGAATGAAGAAATTACTCTGCAAGAATCAAATCAAATCTAGAAGAGCTTACCGAGAGTCATACATTTGTATTGGTTATAGAACAAATAGTTTGGGAGAGATAGATGAACTACAACTGATGCATTTCATATTGTATTGGTAATATGTTAACATTAATGCCAAATGGAGAGATTGATGAACTATAACTGATTGAATGTTTGAAGATGACAAAGTGATGATCATCGAGCTACAAAAAGGAAATGCAAGACATTAAATCAGTTAATGTATTGTATTGTCATTGGTGTCAACTTGATATGGTATTATTGCTCACACACATTGTCACAACACTTAAAGATCTGAAGCGACAACATTTTTGTCGTCGGTAACCATATACACTGAGTGACAGTAAACCCCGACGGACAGTTAACCTCGAGCACAGAAGTTCACAGTGTTAATCGCCAGACAGTGTTACCCGAGCAAGTGATACCCGAGAAAGCATTATCGAGCTAACTGTAGTTGTCACCAAACAGAACTGAAGTTGATGCCTGAGCTATCTGCAGTAGTCACCGAGCACAACTGAAGTGTTGACCGATGAGAACTGAAGTTAGAAAATGACAAAACAACTTAGCTGGCAGAGCTATATTTAGAGTTAAATGATTGTTTGCTTTATTTCTATCGATCAATTAAAAGCTAAAGATAAGAAGGAGATTTAAAAGCATGTTTTATTCCAGAAAACAAGGAGAGATTTATAGAATAAAACTAAAGCAAGCATGGCGAGCTTTACAGATCAAGAAGTTATCAATGAAGAAAATAAGAAGAATGAACGGTGAAATCATGTCTATATAAAGAGACACGTACTTCATTATGAAGACAGGAATGCTGAATATAATTCTAGTGAAGATAGAAAGTCTTCATGCAGATCTTATCATACAGGCTGAAGGACAAAGCCAAGAATTATGCAGACACCGAGCAATAGAGAAACAAAAACATTCACCGAGCAGAAAGAAGTGGAGCAAAGGAATTGAAGAGAACATTTATCAGAAGAGGTATTATGGACTTACAATAGATATGAAAATCTGCAATTCAAAATTGTATTAATGAACAAATCATTTACTGTTTCAGTTTAACCATTGGATAAAAAAATCTCTTAACCGAATGGGATTTAACCATCCTTATTATATTGAGATACATCCTAAGGAGTATCAAAAGGTTTTCATGTTGACAACATAGTGAATGCTAGGTCAAGTGATAAACTGTTAGTTTTAAATCATCTAACAAGGTTGCACTTAATAGTGTGTTTGTAACCTTTAACAGGGTTGGCTCTTCACCGAGCTCACTTGAGAAGAGTGAAAATTTTGGGTTACCGGTCCCAAGTGGTTTTTCCCTCAACAAGGTTTCCACGTTAAAAATCCATGTGTCAAATGTGTATATGGTTCATTGCTTTAATGTTTTGCTTTACACATTACTTAAACATGATTGATCGGTAAACACTAAGGTTATTTACTGATATTCAGTAAAGGTTAGGAAAAGATAAACTTCTATTCGGTAAAGTTTAAGAAAAGGATAAATAGTATATTCACTGAGCAACATATATATGTTAGATTTACACAAGGCATACATCTTGTAGGACTGAAGATAACTTGAGGTTTTATATTTTTAGTATAAAGTTTTGGTTGAAATATTGGATTAATTTTTGAGGCCATTGATTCACCCCCCCCTCTCAGTTATTCAAAAAAAGTTGGGACAACGATCTACAATTTTTGAAGAGTACATTCAATGATGTCTTCAATAGAATGTAATTAGGTGTTGCTACTCTTACATAAATAAAATTTTGACATATTTTTCATACCTTTGTCATTGTTTTCAAAGGGGGAGTAGTGTATAAGGCTAAAATTTGGCTAAGTTCATGAATGTAATGGTTAAGGAGAGTAGTATACATGTTTGCAATTCCTGTGGGGGGGGGGGGGGGGGNGCTATTGAGCTATCGGGAATATCGGGAATTAGTTTACTACTTTGCAATGTAATGTATTTTCCATTTCTACAAGTAGTTAGACACTTAGCAAATTTCTTGTTTATTTTCTAAGTGTTACCATCAATGCCAAAGGGAGAGATTGTTGACATTTGGTGAAGATGATCTAAGTGTTGATCATGGGATTGTAATTTGGTGTTGTCATTGCTGGCAACATGATCTATTGGAGGCATGAGATCTGTTTTACCGATGGTGTTGAAGGATCTAATTGGAGAAGTGACCAAGTGTTCAGTCAACCGGAAAGAAGACAATATGTGAGGTACAGGCAACCAGATTTGGAGTTAGAAATCGAGTTAATATGTGCGGTCTTACATTTAGCATCTAAAGAGGCATGTCTAGCTATATCTACGATCACATCTATTAGATTGAAGGATTGAGCAAGTTATTGAGGATTCAAGCAACACTG
The DNA here is from genome assembly GCA_018584345.1 of Thuja plicata. Taxonomy (NCBI): domain Eukaryota; kingdom Viridiplantae; phylum Streptophyta; class Pinopsida; order Cupressales; family Cupressaceae; genus Thuja; species Thuja plicata. The sequence goes on along the minus strand of MU223253.1, from coordinate 2,729,199 downwards.
ACAGGAAGGACAAGAGACAGGTAGAGCAAGCTTGATTAGATAAGCTAACTAGTCAATTTAATGTTCGTAAATGATTGCTTATGACTTGGATAATGTTGTGTTGACTTTATTTGGTTGACCAATGCATTTTGGCATGATCGGATTTGATTTTTTTGTTGGGTAAAAATTTTAGGGCAAAATGCTGACTTGGAGAAGTTATAAAATAAGGATGAAATCAAGTTTTAGGGTTGTTGGAGAGTTGAGGCGGTAAGATAGGTGATTGTGATTGTGTGAAGTTGTTGGATGCTTAAGACGGTGTTGTGATAAGAATTGAAGTGGATCAGTCAGACATGAAGTTTTATTTAATCAAGTCATTTACTCTTAGGTCCATCTCAAGGCAAGCCCTAACAGGTTTGAAGGTAAAATCCT
>MU223253.1:2712002-2724974 GCA_018584345.1 Thuja plicata | reverse complement strand
AGGGTTGGTTGTTTGGGTAGGGTTGGTCATTGGTGTCAATTTGGTTCCAGTGGGAGTTAGTGAAGTGTTGTTCTTGCAATCGAGATGGCGGGTACATTAGGGAGAATAGAAATTGAAAAGTTTAATGTCACAAACTTTGAGTTGTGAAAACTTAAAGTTGAAGATATGTTGGTAGACCGAGATCTATGGACTGTTGTGTCTGGGAACAAGCCTTCAGGAATGAAGCAGGAAGATTAGGACCTGGCAGATCGAAAGGCGAGAGGAATGATACGATTGACATTGGCAGATAGTGTTCTTTTAAACGTCTATGAGGAGAAAACTGCACATTCTTTGTGGAAGAAATTGGGAGATATTTATCAGGGAAAATCCTTGGTGAACAAGCTTTTCTTGAGAAAGAAATTGTACTCTCTGAAGATGGACGAAGAAACTGCTGTGGCTGGTCATTTAAACACATTCAATATGGTGATTGCACAACTAACATCTGTTGGTGTGTCCATAAGTGAAGAGGAGCGTTGCATGTTGTTGTTGAGTTCTTTGCCTGATTCGTGGGACCATCATGTGATGGCCATTGGAAGTACGACTACTAAGTTTAAAATGGATGAAGTAGTTTTTGCACTTCTGTCGGAGGAGATACGAAGGAGATCTTCTGAGGTGACTAAGGAGGCTCTTGTTGTTCGAGACCAATCGAAGGACAACAACAAGAAGGAATGCAAAGCGAAGTGTTGGAATTGCGGGCAGATTGGTCATATCCGAAAGGATTGCAAAGAGAAGAAGAAAAAGAAGAAAGTGGAGAGTTCTTATGATTCTAAGTCTTCTGATAGTGACGGTAAAGATGCCAGCGGTGCTGCTTTGGCTAATCGGCCATCTGATGATGACTGGTTGGAATAATTCAATCTTCATGTGGAAGATGGTGGTCACGATGCCATGTGCGACTCGACACTACAATAGGGTAGGAGTTGTTGGCAGTGACGTACGTGTCATGTGTAACTCGTCACCACAGTTTAGTGGGAGTTGTTGGCAGTGACGTAGCAAATGGCCTTCATCAATATTGCAGATGGTGGAAGGTGAAACCTTGATGTGGCAGAAGGATTTTTTCACAATTGCTGAAGTACTGTTTAGAGATGTTTATCTTCATGTGACTGAAGATGTTGACATCTTGAGGGCTCAATGGGGTCCTCGATAAAGGTGTCGATTTTGCTTTCATGTTAACCATGTTGAGGAACTTCGTACTTCATCGAGTGGGAGATTGTTGGAATAATGATGTACGTGTTTGCACAGTACGACAGAAAGTCACCGTACGGTGAAGAGAATGAAAAGAGGAGCTCCCGTACGGCAAGGAGACTCTCGTACGGTGAAGGTTGGAGGTGCGGTGGGGTGATGTCGTACGGCTGGAGTGTGGTGAAGGCTGGAGGTAAAAAGTCACCCGACGGAGGTAAAAGGTCACCCGGAGGTAAAAGGTCACCCGGCGAAGGTAATCATCCAACGGAGGTAAAAGGTCACCCGACGGAGGTAAAGGTCACCCGACGGAGGCAAAAGTGCCGAAGGGAGTGTCTGAGGCGAAGGGAGTGACCCGATGCCGAAGGGACCATCGACTGGAGGAGTGCCAAGGCTGCTAGTAACCGTTTCATGGACCGGCAGTTGTTCTACCGAATTCTATAACGAATCACAAAGTGTATAAATGTCTGTGGGATTCGTTAGAAATGTAGTGCTGGATGGGTGAAGTGTGAGGTTGATTGTAACGACAATCTGAGCCTGTGAGCCTGTGCAAGAATCCGTTGTTCATTGTATGTAATATTGATAACTGTAATACAAAGAGTTGGTCGGGTTCTTGTGTGGTAGGTTTTTACCTGAAAGGGTTTCCCACGTTAAATTTGGTCTCATGCGTTTATCTTTTGTGCATTATTGTGTTTTCTCTGTTCTTTGCTTTCCTATGCATCTCAGTAGTTTGAACTTTATATTATTTCTCCTGTAAGTTGACATTTGGAAAGCGGTTCCGCAAATAGCTTTCCCTAACAATACATATGAATTATGTCATTATTTTAGCATGGCTGATACATCTTGAGTTGGCCCAGTGGTGGAGAACTTATGTCCTTGAAAAGGAGGTCAAAAATTCAAATTCCACAAAAAGATAGAGTATATACACTTCATTTATAGCACAATTAGATATCTCCTCCAAGAAATGGACTATAATAGAACCTTTCCTTTCTTTGTTTACAAGAAAAATCACGGCCATTCAAGATAATGATTGTGTACTATTCATAATGAAACAGGGTTCAAAATGATTTAGGAACCAAGTTTGAGAAGAGAGAAGAGAGAAGAGAGTTACTATCCAAGGCATAAGCTAGAGATGCACTAGAGGACATTCGCTAGAGCAATGGAGCGCGGTGCCAAGATTGTCTATCCAAATTCAAAATGAAACAGATCTGTTCTATGTATAAATGGAAATGAAAATGAAATTCATTCGTTCCATCATCATATTTGTCAAGTTAGTATTGAATGGTTGACTGTAATTTTGAGATTACTAAGAACAGATAGCTTGCATTAATTTGCATCTTATTTGGCAAACGTTTTGGTTTGTCCACGTACGCCCTTGTTTGTAAATATTAATCTTTATGGATTAATTAGGTTAAACCGTTTAGTTTCCGATTTAAGGGTTTTCTTTATGTGGCAGTTAAACAGTTCTTCAATTAATGTTCATTATCCTTCACGAAGGGCATTTACCCAGTCAAATTCAATTCGTTTGACAGGAAATTTGAGCCTCTCTTAAAGGCAGTTTAAATGGTACAAACTACTGATTTATTTCGAGAAATTGGAGTGAATTCCAGCGCCTCTGGCGAGCATATACACCCTCCTATATAATAAATGCTTGTTACTTCCTTGATGCCAAGGATTTATGGAGTTCGGTAAAGGAAATCGAACATGAAATAGTTTTTCGTTGATGTGTAGCTGCAATATATATATATGTGTGATTTATTTGAAGAAATTTGCCTCAGTCAGTTGAGCCTGCCGTGTATTTTTCTAAAACACTTCAATTTAAGTCACTTGTGCGAATGGGCCATACCAAGCCGTGCAACAGATTTCACTGCTCTGTGTATTGAATTTGGAGCACATTTCTACAAGTCCAGATAGCAGGTAAACCGTTCCAGATCACAGTTCTTTCAAGTCACATAAAGGAATTTGAATAGGCACGCGTTCAAAGTCTTTTTGCCTAGTCAAAATTTTGTTTTGTTTTTAGTGACATGCATAATATTTAACGGTACATCAATTTGCTCCTGCTGTTCCTGCTGTACTTCAGACATTAGCCTACAGGGTAATGTGTCGATAACATTTCGATTTCCTGGTTTGTGTAGCTTTATTCTACAGTTATTTGGTGGGCTTGTTGTTTTTAAATTATCGAAAACAGCTTCTACAAATCAGATTAATCATTGTGAATTTATTAGCATTTTTCTCTTCCGTTTTCAGATGTAGCTTCTTTGGCTCAGACCTGCTTGCTGTAGCTATTCTTTACAGCTGATCTTGAAATTTATTTTTCTTACTTCAATAGAAAAAAAAATTAATGAGCGCGTTCCATATTTAAAAAGAGTTATAAGACTATAGTTTGAATCTAAAAATGGAAACGAGTGAGTGCCTGGAGGTGCATATTGTTCAAACTGAATTATCAAAACTGATATTTGTTTTACATTATTTTAATGGGGGCGGTCCATATTTGAAAAGAGCTACAAGACTATAGTTTGAATGCAAAAATGGAAACGAGTTAGTGCATCGATGTACATACTGTTCAAACTGAATTATTAACACTGATATTTAGTTGTACATTATTTTAATGGCATGGCTCATATTTGAAAAGAGCTACAAGATTATAGTTTGAATGCAAAAACGGAAACAAGCGAGTGCATGGAGTTGTATATTGTTCGAACTGAATTATCAACAGATTATGTTTTACATTATTTTAGTTCAAACTTATCAAAGTAAATGGGTGTTATTTGAGAAATAAGATGTGAATGGAAGTTTATCAGTTGACTCCAAGTTGGATCAGTGTGACTATCACATACACATCGTACACTGTTGATCTATTATCCCTACAAATTCATGTAAGTCTAAATGTTGAAAACAATTTAAAACTCTATGCATTCAATTTTGCACCAACACATATAATTGATAAATGAAATTAATAGATTACAAGATCACTTAAGAGACATACAAGAAATATATTAAGATGTACCTTCTTCTAGCACTTCCATATGAAAAGCAAATGAAAAATAAAGAACTATCACATTTGAAATCAAACAAAGTACATGTTCTGATCTCCTCGTGTCACAAAGGTGGATTGTTGTGTTTCAAAAATGGTAACAACTAAAGTCTCAAAATAAAAAAACCATCGAGTTTAAATTTGCTACTTCATCAAAACCCACTATGACAAGAAAGGAATCTTAGAGAATGATTAAGGAAAAATGTGGTCTTGGTTAGAAAGGTTTTGTTCAATCTTAAGTGCGTGAACATTTCAAATCTATCAAAGTTGTATATGGAGGTATTCAAAACATTAGTCAAGTCTTCACTTGTTGGGCAACCATGCAAAATTGAAGTTGTCAAGTCAATCAAAATCAACTTGCATTAAAACCTATCAAGATTAAACATGATGTCATATTATGGAAGTCAAGGCCATACTCCAATGTTTGTTATGTTCTACATTCCTATCTGTTATGTGGGCAACACACATTCTACAGAACATTGCTAGGTCAAAGATCTACCTACTAGAAATCAATGAGGCATATGCATTTTGGATGGATAAATCACTCCAATGGCAAATTAAGGCTAGATTATTGTCAAAATTATATAGGATAGTTCAATCCACCAATCTGAATTATAGCTCATCTTTCCTTCATGTTGATGTTGTTGTTGATTCAATTGATAATTGTGATCGTTTTCTAGATTAAACTGTGTAAGCATTTTTGCATCAATGTTTCAGTGCACACTCCGTGAACCAATTTGAATTATAGCTCATTTTATCTGCTTCAGCTGTTCTTTCTCATCCTAATGATGGTTCACAAAGTGTGACCTAAAACATTGATACAAAACTTCTTACATAGTTTAATTCAGAAAATGATCAGAATCATCAGCAGTATGGACTGTGTAAATCTGATAAGGTTAATTGATCCAATTGATAGCAAATCTCACATTAACAAATTGTTGAGCATTTGTATGAGAGGTTGTTGAGCTTGTCTACTCATAATGATGATAATGTTGTCTATTCTTACTCTTCTAATGCTAATGAACTCAATCTTGTAGATCTTGTTGAGCCTACTTGAATAGTGTTAATGTTGACATTTTTTATACACCCCTGCTACATTTGATAATCAACCAACCATTAAACCTAACATTACAAAATTGTTAAGCATTGGTATGAGATTTTGTCAAGCTTGTCTACTTATAATGATGATATTGTTGAGGAATCTTACTCTTCTAATGGTAATGAACTCAATCGTGTAGATCTTGTTGAGCCTATTTGACTAGTGTCTATGTTGGTACTTCTGAAATGCCCCTTGGTACGATTGATAAACGGCCATTTGTTAAGATGGAAAAACTGAATCCAATTCCTTGAAAGAACGATTTTTACTAAGTAATGGGATTGTTTTTAATATGTTGGATATGCAATTTATACTGATTTGGTCCTTATGTATTACAATTATTTGAGCCTTTGGGGCTTGAGATATTGCCTCTTATTGATTCAATAAGACATTTTAGGCCCACTTTTTATGCAATTGAATTTTAATATGAAAACTTCAAAGAACTGCTTCCAAACTCTTCTTAGTAAGTTGAAAACTTCAAAGGGGTAGCTTAAAGGAGGATTGGGATGAAAACTCACATGGATGTCATTGAATTCTACATCTACTTTTACAATTTTTCACAACACGATGATCTGAGTTATTAATTTCACTTACTTTTCATTCAAGGAAATCTCTGTTCTCTACTCTTTTCTCCATTAGAGAGACCTTGCTAGCATTCTCCCGTCTCATTTGCAAAGGAAAAATCTTGTGTATGTATACCAAATTCAAATGGAGATTGTACAAGGACGTCTTCTACAACATTGTTGATATATTTCTGATTTTGCTAATTTTTTAGTTACAATTCATTGATGCTGTAATTGGTGCACTTACATTCTAGTTGTAGATGACTTGTTGACACCTTGTGATGGGATCTTACACTAGTGCATTTGATGCAACTTGATTAATGCTCATAATGATTTCTTGTAGCATGTCGATTATAAATATTATTGGTCGACAATTGATTGCACCTAATAAGTGCTTGTGTCCAATGTGAGCAATATGTTAGGTGTCAACCTGATGGCTTGACATATGTCAGCTATAACTTCCAATGATGGCGATCTAGAGATGTCCAAATGAACAAAACGAGTCCAAAAACACACAAAAAAAAAGGACAAAACATGTCCAGCAGCTTACACTGGGCAAGACAAATCAGATTTCAGACCTAGCAATGCAACAGGCTCAATCCAAAAATAAATTGAGCCCTGTCTAAAACAATAAGCTTGATCCTCAAACAAAGAATTTGTGACATGTCAAAGCAATAGGTTCAATTCAAAAAATAAAACTCAACTGTCAAGGCAACGTGCTTGGTCTGAATAGAAGGTAACATGAATCTATTGATGGAATCAAACTAATAGTAGATCAGAACCAACTTCTTTTCAAGAAGCTTACATCAGCCAGCAGATTTTCTCACTAGAAGTGCTTTCATAAGAGGTTTGAGCAGTTCAAAGGCCTGCTTGGTTAAACCATTACCCCTTCAATTAATAGGGTAAATGTAATATTAATCTTTATGGGTTTCTTATTAGCCTATTCAGTTTTCAGTTTAGGTAGTTTTTCTATATGTGGTGTTTAAACTGTTATCCACTTATAAATGAAAATATAAACATTCCTTTCAATAAACAATTATATATAAATAATAAAGCAATTCCATTTTACCATATTTTTAATCCTGGCGTCACATTGTTAACAAACTTAATTTTGCAGTGAGGTGCAGATTTAAAAACATGTATTATAATATTAAATTGCTTTCTTGTGGTGAAAATAAATCGATAGGAATGCAGTGAATTGACAAATATGAAAATGTAAACCTTCACAGATGTTTATACACTACCATGAACACTCTGTTTTCCAGAAGATCCAAAATGAAGAATTAGAGATCATGATAGACCTGAATGGATTGAATTGTAGTATGAGATTGTAATCAACTGAAATGGAAAAGTCTGCATTTCAGAAATGAATTCAATATTAGATCATAGCTCACTATAAAGGATGTTCACCACTACCTTAAATGCTCATTCCAGAATCTGTTTTCCATCCGACAAAGAAAACAAATTGCTTGTGCATATGGGACCACGTGTGCACCTGATAACACTTGGACTATGGTGTGCATGCAGAGCCCTCTTAATCAAACCTCTAAATCAAGCCTGGCCACCACTTTCAGAAATGCCCAAATATGGATTCGTTTGTAGTGAAGACGAGGCAAACTAGAGTTAGGACAGATTGTACATCTGCTTGGAACAAAATTAGGAAAACCAATCTCTACCAATGGGAAGATTAAAATCCCTACATTGAAATTTGTGATTGAAATCAATGACTTACAGAATGACCTTAAACATATCTACCTAAAATTTTGATTGTCTTAAACATTATTAGTACTTTAGATAGCGTGGTGCAATCTTTAGCATAAAAGGTCAGAAACAAATAGAACTGAGCTAAAATCCTGAAAGCCCAGCAAGAGGTTTCATAGTCATTCCTTGTTTAATGTCAAGGTGGTTGACAACGTCATCAATTCAGAATATAATTTTAACAATAAATTACATTGTTTTATCCAACACAGGTGGAAATCTAAAATACCTAAAGGCTAAAGTTACTCTATAACTCATAAATTTATAATAAACATTTAAATTGAGTCCAAGTTAAAAAGAAACTGATTCAGGAAAATGATATGGGTCAGATGAACAAAAATTGTATCTACAAAGCTCAAACTAATTTTTCTTTTTGCATTGCTACACACCTGAGTTTCATGGATGGGATGCGCCCTCTATAAAAGCCTTTGAAAAAGTTTGATTACTCAAAGTTTCAACAACAACCATCACCAAACGCTTAAGGATTAGTCTCAGGACTCCCAGCAAGCCATGACTCCCAGCAAGCAATGACAGTCTATTCACTCTCATAGCTTGCACCCATACAGACCTCTTTATGCTTGCCTGTGACAAGCAGCACCATATCGTGTTGGGCAAGAGATTTTCAAGCATAAACAATCCATGGACAAGTTGTACATTCTATGTTATTTGATGCAACATTAAGCCCTGAAAGAACCATATTCTCTATTATATCTGATTAGAGCCTTGCAGAGGCCAAACATCTACAATGATTAAATAAAGAATATATGCTCAAGACTAAGCAAGATTTCAAAGATGAAAACTTCTTGTTATCCCCTTCCACATTCCTTTACAAACGCAATTTTGCCCCCAGAGTATCCAATATACGAGAAAAATGGAATCTTTTTCATTCTTGAACAAATATGGCATTACACTGAAATTAATTTAAAAAATCTAAAATCTGAATGAAATTTGCATAGAATCACTGCATTTTATACAGGAAGCTGAATCCAAGCCCCCAGAAATCCAAATAAAAATTTCTTACTTATTGCAAGTCCGAATTTGGTTTGATTGACTCAAGAACTTGAACGACCTCTGCCATGCTGGGCCTTCTGGAAGGTGTCTGGGTAGTGCATATAAGTCCCAATTTCAAGACCTGCATGATCTCGTTGTCAGGCTGCTGCAGTAAATTTGGATCAATACATGATACTCCATCCCCTCGTTCAAGAGTAGATCTCACATACTCACAAAGAATTATCACCTCAGACTCAGGACTTTCAACTGGTCTCCGGCCTGTAATAAGCTCCAGCAGAATCACCCCAAAACTATATACATCACATTTTTCTGTTAACAAGCTTGAGCTCAAGCTCTGGCAGGCAAGTTCTGGTGCAACATAGCCAACAGCAGTATGAAACTTCCTACTTGCAGATATATAAGAGTCTAACATTGGCAGCAGCTTGCCAAGTCCATAATCTGATAAGTGAGGCTCAAAATCATCATCAATGAGAATATTTGTCGACTTGATATCAAAGTGTAATATTGGAGGCTTACAGTCATGGTGGAGATATGCAAGTGCTTTGGCAGTTCCCAAGGCAATTTTAAAACGTCTGCCCCAACACAAGGGTGACTGCCCTGGATGCCTTTCGTGCAAATGATGGTAAAGATTTCCATTAGGAATGAAATCTGATAAAATGAGTTGCATGGTTGATGACCAATAGTATCCTTGTAGTGCAGCAAGATTAGGATGTCTAAGGTTGCCAAGTCGACCAATCTCCTGTTCAAATTCTTCTTGGACTTTGATTCTGCCTAATATTTCCAGCTTCTTTACTGCAATAGTTAGTCCTCCATCAAAAGATGCTTTATATACAGTTCCAATAGCACCACCTCCTATCAAACATTTCTTGTCAAGCAAAGCCTTGGTCCCTGCCTCCCAGTCTTCATACTTCGATGGCAGGCTTTTGCTGAAGAGAACAAGCTTGCCTATGATCAGATTCGAGTCTGGAGAAGGTGGTGTGCTCTCATAAACAAGCAATTCTGTCTTTTTTCTTCTAAGGGTTCTCACATTAATTAATGTAATAAGGCATACACCTACAGCAATAACTGCAGCTGCTACAATGGCAATGATTGCAGACACACTTAATAGCCTTGTTCTTTTAGCTCCAAAAGGACTTGGTGATGGTGCTGATGCAGGTCCTTCGCAAATTGTATCCAAAGGAGGCCCACATAATCCTGCATTCCCCACAAAGTATACCTTACCAAATCTACGCATTACAGAATTATTAGGTATTCGCCCCTGAAGCATGTTGAACGAAACATTGAAATAACCTAATTGCACCATATTGCTCAGCGAAGGAGGTATCATTCCAGTCAATTTATTATCGGACAAATCAAGATACCTCATTTTGCTGAGGCTGCCAATATTTGAAGGAATGCTGCCATCGATTTTGTTACCATGAAGATCCAGCAGATTCAAATATGTTATATTGTAAAGCTTATCAGGGATGTGACCATCAAGAGTGTTGTCTGAGAGATCCCTGTAAAACCACTCCCAAAAGGGACAAGAAGAAACTGATTCAATACCAATGGATAATTTGCACTTTTTTGACAAATATTTTTCAGTTCTAGCGACATTTTTTTTTGGGTGCATTCAATGCATGTTATGTGCTTAAATTCAAATAGTTAAGTTAGAAAATATGCATCACGCCACGAGATATTTGACCTTATTTCTCCTGGGGTTAGCAGTAAAAGCATAATAAGAACAAATAAAAACGAATCCGTTCAACTGCAATGGTACAGGAATTGTCCACGCTATCATAACTCTGTTTTCCAGCTACAAGAAAATTAAAGCGATAAGAAAAAAATTTAAGAGAGAATTAGCACTTACAGCTCTAAGAGAAATCTGCAATTTGGAAGTACTGCAGGTATAGGACCCTGGAGAACCAGATCATGCAAATCAAGAATCTGGAGAAACTCAATGTTTCCAATCTCTGATGGAATTGAACCACCTATACTATTTCCTCCCAGCCTGAGCACCTCGAGATAAGTCAAATTTCCAATCTCTGAAGGAATGTCACCACTAATCTTATTGTTGGTCAAATCAAGAACCGTGAGACTTTTACATGAAGTAAGGCTCAAGGGAATTTCTCCTATAAAGTCATTTGTAGAAAGATCAATTTCTTTAAGAGAATTACTACAATTTGTTATTACCGGAATTGTCCCGGAAAGTTTGTTGTGAGAAACATTATAGCGTTTCAGGTTTGGCAAAGTTAAAATGTCAGGAAGCAAGCCTTCTGTGAAAGAATTTCCATCTATAGCCAAGTACGACAGATTACTCAAACTGAGAAGCACATCAGGAAGACTACCTGAAAAAGAATTCCTCCCGAGATCCACCAATCGCAAGCTTTGGCAGTTGCCCAGTTCTGTAGGCAAAGACCCACTAAGATCGTTGAGTGAGAAGTCGAAGCCCTCAAGCCTTCCACATTGTGATATTTCGGTCGGAATGGGACCGGACAAGCTATTATTAGACAAAGAGATGTAGCGCAATCTGTTACAGTTCTTGAACAAGGGCTGCGGTATAGCTCCACTGAGGAAATTCCCAGACAAATCTAGCATACGCAAACTTGATAAATTCCCCAAATCAGGAGTAACTGGTCCAGAAAACGCATTGTGGCTCAGATTCAACTTCCACAACGAACCGATCTTCGCTAACTCCACAGGAATTTGCCCAGTAAAACTATTTCTAGACAAAGATAGTGCCCTTAATTGCTTCAGCTTGGTTAACGCAGAGGAAATGGTACCATTGAGTTTGAAATCCTGTAAAATTATCTTCTCCACATTGCCATCTCCGTCACATCTTATACCAGTCCAGCCACACGAGGAAGCATCGGAGGACTTCCATGATTGCAATACATTCAATGGGTCTGAAATTTCGCTCTTGAAGTCGAGCAGTATAATTTTCTCGTCCTGCTGAGCAGCATTGGAACCGCCAAATGCCGAGAAAACCCAAGAAGAAACAAACAAGATAACCCACCAAGACGGCCTGTGTTTTAAGCCACACGGTCTCATGGTAGGCACTAACCTGATCATTCTTCCGGAAATGTTTCGGGCATTGTTGTTAGAACTGACCGTTGGGAAAAGAGATTGCACGGCAATAAGAATGCAACAGCGCTTCTCCCCTCCATTTCTACATACTTGATTACTCTACCATTGTGCTCTGCAAAAGAAGGGGCAATCGAACAGTCCCCGCGGTCACATGGCAATGATGTCACCTAGAAGGCTGATTACCCGTTAGAGATCCCTGCTAAATTTTGGGTTCATAGAATTTCCCGTCAATTGACGACATGACAATAGCATCCAAAGCTTTGACTATTCCCCCAGTAGACCCCAGCTGTTTATTTTCATAGTAGAAATTTCGCCACAGTTACACAATCGACAATGCCCTTTACCCTTCAATGGAGGCACCAACGTCACTCTGCTCAAACACGCAATGTTCAAGAAATGAGAGAAAAATGGGCTCACTGGGACCTGAATATAATGCCGTCGACGTACCTTCACCGGCGCTTTTCCCGGCTGTCGAGGTATACCGTTGCTGGATGTATCAAGACTTCTTGGCCCGCCCTTTTAAAGCGAATAAATTGCTGTCGACAGACGTAAAGAAACGCCTTTCTCACCTACCCCCAATGCTTTTAATGCTTACTCTATCATCAAGAAATATCCCAGCCTGGATTCTGACTCCCAAGCCAGCCATTGTGAACAGAAGAAATTTGCTGGCATCCGTCGGCAACAGGAAAATTGAAACGAGACCCAGAAAGTAACAGCCCAAAGACCGGAAAGATCAGGGAACTTGTAAGCACCTTTTGTCACAAGGCCACCTAATTAAGCATTTACATTTACTACCTTCAGCAAATTCTAATGAAGGTGCGCGGTAAGTCCCTACGCACGTGCGTTATGCTTCAGTCGGTCATATGACTCTTGATTCGTATTTATTGTTCTGTACATGGTCGATGGAGACCATAACTTTCAAAAAGTTTCAAAGCAACTGTTATTGCCGATAATTGAAACAGTATTATCGGTCGGCAGAGATAAACGAAATATCCTTGTTAACTCAATCAAGAAAGCACAAATTTACTTGATGTTAAGCCGGATGATTTGAAACAACTTTACAGAGGTATCTTGAACGCAAAGATACCGTTCGCGCGGGTCTAATTCATCCATATTTTAATATTATTTATGTAAATTCATAAAAGGGCCCCTATTACATAAATACAATGAAATGAAAGTTCTTCAAGTCTCTGAGATGGGAAAGTTAAACTGCTCAGCAAGAAATAAAG
>MU223253.1:2622748-2677297 GCA_018584345.1 Thuja plicata | reverse complement strand
CTTAATCTCAATCGTTCACTTTCCTTTAAAAGGAGACCTCTCCTTCTCATTTTCATATTAGGTTTTCATAGTATTGTTATGCTGCAGGTTTGGAGAGCAATTTTGGAGGAGAATTTGAGCACTCAAGATTTCTTCTTGTTTTCTTTATTCTTGCATTCATGGCTCCTCATATAGATTAGAATCATGTTTATTTCCATAGATTATATTTGCATTCATATTTCCTTTCATAGACTAATATGCATTGTTATCATTTAGCTTAATTTCCTTTCATGCATTGCAATCATATAGAGTAGATTTCATTTTTATGCATTTGAATATCTCATTTCATGGTGTATTTGCAATAGATACAACTAGGTCAATCTGAGGGCCTTCATTTTACATTTTTACACATCCATGACTAGAAAGCTATGAATCGATATTTGAGGCCTCATTCTTGAGCAACCTTGAATGGAATGATTGATAGAAGTGTGTCAACATTTATGCACACACTAGGGAAGGGGAAGAGGGAGGACGGATGGGTCCAGTCATGAGCATGGGAGTAGCCAACCGTGTGATTATTCTATCTTTCATCTGCTGGGAGGCCGCCAATGATTATTTCAGTTTCTCCTTTATGGGGACCTCCTACTTAGTTGGAGTCTGCATTATTCCTTTTCCCCTATCTTCTCCTTGTGAAGAAGTTCTGGCCTCGGGGGTTAGCTTTGGTACCGGCTGGGCAGCCCATGCGGGTACTCCTGGGGCATACTCTCTTTAAGTATTCGTGGCTGTGCTCAACCACGTTGTGCGTAAACTCCTCAATGGTAGGCCCCTCCTGGGCATTCCAGTTCACTAGTGGGAGGGCCAACTTATCGATCCCCTTTGCTTTGTACTGGGGGTCTACTTATCGATCCCCTTTGCTTTGTACTGGGGGTCTATTGTGGAGCCGGCGTCTGAGAAGTCATCCAAAAACTTTCGGAGCTTCAACCTTTCCATCATTCCTGTGATCATTCAGACGTAATGCCGGCTCTGGACTTCAACATTGTCCTGACAATCCCAGAATTCCTCCATGTGGTATTGGTGGGGCTCAGATGCCTGAGGAAGTGCCAACGCAATTTTTCCACATGGATCAAAGTTCTTTCGCGCCAGGTAGAATTTTGTTAGGTTCATGCTTTTGAGCTCGTTGTCTGCCTCCTTGGCTACGGCCAGACTGCACGAGTAATTCCCACAAGTGATTGGGAATGGAATGTTTGTCACCTTCTTCAAGGCGTAGAATGCATGCAACTCCATGATTTGTCTGTAGTACTCCAGGAGGATTATCTTGTTCCCACAATGTTTGGGTAACAAGTAAGGTTTCCCAGAGAAGCCGATTACCCTTATGTATGTATGTTGTTGGAATTGTATGTAATAATGGCCATAACTTCTGACTAGATCCATTGCCTCTGTGGAGAGGCGGTATTCTGCATCCTGGGTAGGTGTGAGCAGGTTGTAGTAATAAAGGCATCATTAACCCGACAAAAACTGGGGAAACTAGCCTCCCATTGAATCTGTGGGAAATAATCCCAGGGGGCCTCCTGACCCAGGCTAATCCTGAGTACACCCGTTGTGAGTAACCCATTGGTGTGGGGTCGTTGTTGAGATAGGGCCCAGAGAATATAAGAATTCATATAGAACTTCCTCTTTTGGACCACCTGGAGGAACTGGGAATCCACGTGGTTTGAAATAATGGCGGCCCTATCAAAGTACTCCCTGCTGGTGGAAATGCCAAGCAAGAAGTAGCACAACCACCCTATGAATTCCTGAGCATGTGGCTGCCCGAAGACCCAGGATAGTGCTATCATCCCCATCCAGATGCTTTCTTTAAATTCAGACCAGGGGATCTCTAGTTTCATTCTCTTGGGGTCTTCGGAGTCTTGAGCCAATGCATATTCATGTATATCTGGGTTGCGTCCTCCAACTGCTTAAATTGCACTAAGGCATCTGATCTGGTAACCATAGTGGGGTTGTCAAACTGAGGGATCCCCAACCCTATCTGAAATTTGTGGCGTCAAGAGACACCATGGGGGTGGGATACCCGGTTGGTTCCGAGGCTACGACCATGACGGATCAGATGGAAGAGTTGTAGTGCACTACAAGAGTGAGAATTAACTCTAGGGCCTATATCGAGCATGGGAAATAGGCGGCCTTGAGGATACTGAAATCCCTGATACTGATCGCCAGCGGATCCTTGGCCTATCATTGAATGTACATGATCTTGACTAAGGCCTGCATCTAGGCCCACATTCTGACGCTGGTGTCGGTAATCAATCTTTGATCCCATAATGACGTTGTCCTTTACATACTTCTTGGTGAGAGGTAATTTATCCAAGGCCCTCTCCATTATAGACTTGACGGCTGCCCTAGTGACCGCCGTAAAAGGAAGTATCAGACTTCTGGGTGGTGAAGATGCGGAAGCCTCAGACATGATGAAAGCGTGTTGCTTTTAAAAACCTGCAAGGCAAGACGACCATCAAAATTCATAGATAAATAAAACTTCTAGGATCCGGAGATCTTACCACCGCGGCGTTTGTTTTCCTAAAAAGTCAGTTTAGGTTAAAAATCTCAGAAAGTATAAATATAATGCAAAACTTAGAAAATCAACTAATAGCTGGTCCTGGGGGTTTCAGCATACTTAGAAAAAAGTAAGGTGTGTGCTGGTGAAGACAAAAGACTCAGGATCTGAAAAACTAACCATTGGAAGGTGTGTGCGAAAAGTGAACTGTTAGGCCCATGTGGGTGTCACATGGCTGTGTAATAAATGGGAGTTATGGAAACAATGACAGAGCCAACTATCTGAATGCGCATAAAGTGGAAACCACCTGGACAATTTTGAATGCATACGTGGGGACATAAATGGATCATTAAGGCTGGTTTATGAGGAGAGAAAATCGCCTGGTTGAAACTAGCCGAGAGCTGAGTTTCAACCAGGTGGTATCCTGCCTAGAACGAGCTCGCAAATTTGTGAATGAGAATAGAGGAAGCACGATGAGCTAGTTACGAAATTGGGTGGATATACACAACATATACATCATACTTACAACAGAGCTAAAAGGTATATATATGCAAAACTAGAAGTATATACATCAATATACACTAAATACACAGCAGAGCCGAAATAGAATGACTACCCTAAATGATAATGCACAAAAATGTACAAAACTTACATTATCTACAGAATATACTACATCTGCACAGAGGGTGGACAACCCTCTGGCAGAGGTGACCCACCAACGGGTGGCAAACCAGATGATCATGACAAAAACAAACAAGGAAACAAGATGAAAAACACAAACAAAAGCCAATAGAGTATAATGAAAAAGCAAGAAAATAGAAAGAAACCAGACACCAACCTAGGAATTCTCTGTAACAACTTCTTTCTTCAAAATATCACCCTTTAACACTAGAAACCACTTGCAATTACTCAGAACGGTTTGGAATAGCTCGCACTAGACTCTGCTCAAATCGCTGTGATATTGCTCAAATTGCTCAAGTGTTTTAATCACGGTAATTATGAAAATGACAGGTGATTTCTATTTATAACCAAGGTAAAAGCAAGTTACCTTTCCTTCCTCAAACCTCAGAACAAGCTGACCTCTGGACTCCAGGCCTGGGGATTCCATGCGACCATACCTTCTTACGAAAAGAAGACATCATGGCAGCGAATCCTGAAGTCTAAAATCCAGATCCTAGACAAGAAACGACCAACTCCAGGACCGTGTCCCGGAGACACAAGGGAAAAAAATAAAAGCAAAACCAACACCATGGGAAAGAAAACCCGGAGAAGGAAAATAAAGAAACAAAGGAAAAAGACAAGTCACGAGCCAAAAGCAGAAAACAAAAAAGGGGGACCCAACATTTTGCATGCAAAATGTAGGGACAGGGATACAAGGCATAACAAATGGCGATTATCTGGGACAAATGAATTAGTGCATTCAAGAACTACAGAATCTCGGGTTAGGAAAATTGGAACAAATTGTTACTCGAAGTATTTTACCTGTAAGGAGTAACATGTTTAAGAAAGTTTGGCCATACGCGTTTTATTCCATGACCTTTTCATCAGTGGTGAAGTGTCTGCTCTGGAAGGAAATCAAGCCGATGACCTCTGGGAAAAGCAGAGAGGAGGTACTAAGTAAATCAAACCCCAAATTCATCAAATTCATTTATTTCATCCCGGGGACCGGAGTTTCATCCCATTTCTCTTCTCTTGTTATTTTGTACTTTTTCTAGGTGGGAGGGTGATACTTCTTTCACCCTTAAGCTTAAGCTTAGCTAAATTTAATGGCAGTACTCCTTTCACCCTTCTTCCCACCTTAATATGCTAGATGGGGAAAGAAAACTCCAGATCTAGAAAGAATCTTTTAAAAGTTCAGACTTGGGTCAACCAACTAGTGCAATCGATCTACCCTCGGTGTGTCCGATTACTTGTTCCTTAATTTTGATTTCACTGATTACCAGATTTCTGGAGATAAATCCGATGAAGATTACTCATAATGTACTATCAAACTTGCAAAGTAACTTCGGAGACCAGACTGATTCCATCATGGTAACAATAGATTCTTAAGTTCATCATTACGTTAAAGACAACACTTCGGAGACCTGATGTTATGCAAAGCATCCCAATCTTCACAAAAGGGAGAGCAAAGAAAAAGAAGACAAGAAAGGCAAAGACAACACAAAAGAAAAAGGGCGGTCCCGGAGGACGGCCAACAAGACTATTTACAAGGAAAGGTACCTCCCAACAAGGCATCGAGAAAGAAATATTTACAAGCAAGGGAAATTTACATAAAATACAACTTTAGGCAAACCAACCTCATTCGAAATAATGTTTGAGAAACTGTCCATTGACGGGCAATGGGACAGGTTCTCCAGTCATGGTATTAAGGTGATAGGTATTTGCCCCGTAGATCTCTGAGATTAAGTATGGTCTGAGCTAGAGCCGTTGGAACTTAGTGTGCTTTCCTTTCTTTTTTTGGGCCTTGTCCCACAGCAGGACCAAGTCTGAAATCTGAAAGGCCTTGTATTGGGCTCTACGGTCAAACCATCTTTTTACCACTGCTTGATGACGTGCAAAATGTTCAAGGGTTGTGTCTCATTGTTCTTCCATTCACACCAGATTCAAAAGGTGAACCTCCACAATATTATCCCGGTTGTCAAATTCCTACATAAACTACAAAACTGAGATCTATAAGTTGATTGGGAACACTGGGTTCTGGCCATAAACCAGATGGAATGGGGATGTTCCTAGGGCGGCCTTAATTTGAATGTGATCCACCCAGAGGGTGAATCTCAACTTTTGGTGCCAATCCTGGGGATTCCATTCTAGTAGGTGTTTGATCACTTCAAGTAGATTCTTGTTCATTGATTCAGTCACACCGTTCCCTTGGGGGTAATAGTTGCTGGAAAAATTTAGAGTGATCTTTTGATTATAGGTCCATTTAAGTAGTTGTGCTGAAGAAAATGCTAGACCATTGTCACATACTAAAACAAAGGGCATTCCAAATCTTGTGACGATGTTTTCTTCCAAGAATTTGATAACTACGTCTGCCATGTTGTTCTTGTAGGGCATGGCTTTAGACCACCAGGTGTAGTAATCGGTTGCGGTTAAGATGTATCAGTGGTTGGCAGACAAGTTGGGGTTGATTTCCCTGATAAAGTCAAATGACCATTGGGCAAAACGCCTAGCCTTGAAGACTGGTTATAAAGGCATAGCCGGGTTACACTCATGATGTGCCGCGATTTGGCAAGTATGGAATTTTTGGATGTGAGTGTAAACATATTTAAATATATAAGGCCAATAATATCTGGCCTAGAGGATCTGATGGGCAGTGGTGTCAGCTGAGCCATGCCCGGTTCCAAACTACCTATGGAATTCTTTGATCATTTTCACAGCTTGGTCCCTATCATTGCACTGAAGGTATAGTCCCTCATAGTTCCTGCGGTAAAGCGTGAAGTTTTTCATCATGAAATGAGTGCTTTTCATCCATAGGGTGCGACATTTGTTGGGAGGTAACCCCTCTAGGTATCTATTGTTTAACAATAAGTACACCAGGTCAGTGTACCACAGATCTCAAGTGATAGACTCTACTATGTAGGTTTGACATTCTATGTTGGGAGTCTCTTCTGCCATCGCTTGACTCAGTCCCTGGCCTCAGACTATTTTCATGGGCTGCATTTCCAAGTCATACTCCTGGAGGATGGCCATCCATTTCCCCCGTCTTTCACCCAATTCACTCTACATTAGCAGAGACTTCACAGCCTGGTCTGGGATGATAGCATGCACCTTGCTCCGGAGAATATAATGTCAGAATTTCTTCACGGTGCACACAAGAGCAAAGGCCTGCTTTTCCAATGATGAGTATCAAACTTTGGCATTCTTGAAGGGGGAGCTCATAAAGGCTATTGGTCATTCTTCCCCCTTGACTTTTTGGGTCAATACTACCACGACAGATTGCGAAAAAGCAAAGGAGTAAATGTAAAATGGGAGGGAGTGGTCTGAACTAGCCAGGACGGGCGCCTCCATTATCATTTGTTTAATTTGGGAAAATGCCCACTTTGCTTCCAGACTCCACTCAATCTTAGTATCTTTTTTTATCATTTTGTTGAGTGGCTTGAATATCTCGGCGAATCCAGTGATGAACCGTCGGATAAAGTTGATCTTTTCAAAGAAAGATCACATCTCTTTCTTGTTGCCAGGCATTTGTAAATTTAGCAGCACTTCAACTCTCTCAGGGTCAATGGATATACCCTTCTCAGAGACAATATGCCTGAGCAACTTCCCTTTAGTGACCCCGAATATACACTTCTTGGGGTTGAGGAATATTCCATACCGGTGACATCTCTCGTAGATCTGGGCGAGGTGGGTAGAATGGTCACGCCTGTCCCAGGAAAAGATGGTCAAATCATCCATGTAGATGATTATGCACCGATTCACAAGGCCTTCAAACGCGATGTCCATATCCTTTTGGAATGTGGCCCCTGCGTTAATCAAGCCAAAGGGCATTCTCTGATATGCAAATGTTCCCCACTTGGTGGTGAATGCCATTTTCTCTCTAACTTCGTACTTAACTATGACTTGGTTGTATCCGGAGTATCTGTCCAAGAAGAACATCATCTCTAATCCATTTACTATCTATAACACCTCATCCAGCGAGGGGAGAGGGTGATTATCCTTCTTGGAGACTCTATTCAAATTTCAAAAATCCACGTAGAGGCAAATTTCGCCACTCTTCTTTCTAATAGGGACCAAATTGGCAACCCACGTAGTGTGCTAGATTGGGAAAATTATCTAGGCTGACAATAATTTCTCCACCTCTTGATGAATCAGAGGCTCAATCAGTTGGTTGACCGGTCGTTATTTTTGCCAAAAAGACTTAGCATTAGGTTTTAGGGGGATGGTATGTGTCATAATGGATGTGTCATATGTTTTCAAATCCTCATATCCCCATGCAATCACATCTATGTATTCTCGGAGGACCACGAGAATCTTCTCCCTCTCCTCAGGGGAACAGGAAGTGCCAATGCGTATCACCTTTTCTTCACCGGGCTGGCCGATTTTTACTTTCTCAAATTTTCCTCCCTCAGAGGAGGATGACATCTTTTCCTAGCCCTGAGGGTCCAAGTTGAAGATATGTTCAAGTGCGACCATCCCCTTAGGGATGGTGTTGGTAGGTAGGTCCATGATCCCATCATCTTCATCACCCTACCCAGTATCATCATGGTCTCGTTCCTCCACTATCTGGTCCTTGAAGACACCAACATTGGCCATGAAGGCCAGGATATGCTGATCATTCTCAAAAACCTGAAAGTGGGTGACATTATCTAGGATGGACAGGGTGGGGATCATCTCAATAGAAAATCTCCAGAGTCGTGAGCCAGCCATGGGCTCTAGTGTGCTGGCAGAAATAGCGATGGCATCCGGGACATAATTTCATCGCCGGGGAATAAGATCAATGCCGAAGGCATCAAAATATTTAATAAGGATCCATGCCTGATTGCGGTATGTGGCTAGTCTCTTGTCATGACATATATATTGACTTTAGACCTATTTAACAATCAACTCTGAATCACCCAGAGCCCGGAGGCGGGTGATCCCTTTCCTTAATGCAAATAAGAGTCCAAGGATCAGAGCCTCATACTCCGTAACATTATTGGTGTAGTTGAACTACAGCCTGGAGGATGTGAGGAAAGATTTCCCTCGTGGGTTGATCAATTCTACTCTAGCCCCACAGCCTTGTTTGGATCAGGACCCGTCGAGCTTAAGGGTCCACAGATCGTCACTTGTAGTCTAGAGCTGGGGAGATGGAGCAGTCTTTGGATTGCTTTTGAGAGACTTGGGAGGAGCTTCCTCTTGCACTGTTGGCGCATGGGTGAGTTTTACCTCTTGAGGGGTTTGGAATTGAGATCCCTGGGGAGATTGCACCGAAGGAGTGCTTCCAGTAGGAATACTGGGTTTCGGGGATCAATTATATGTTCTTTGTTTCGGAAGGCGTCGATGTGCCAGGTAGTGACGGAGAGACAAGGCTCACACTCTAACTCTGAATGTTTCTGATAGTGTACTCAACACCAAGTGCTGGACAAGAGTGTAGTGGGGGTCACTATGGAATCCTAAGAGTTAATCTCAACCATGAAATTTTCTTCTAGGTCCTGGGTTCTCTGTAGAACTATGGGATCCTTTCCTGGGGTGATATCAAATGTTAGGATTTCAAAGGGTTGTTACACTCTGGGGGAAGTCTTAGAGAAGAAGAGCTCGTTAACCCTTCCAAATTCGTTAAGGGCCTGCTTCATCTGGGGTTCACTCTCCACCCGGATCTTGTTTGATTCTCCTTCCCAGGGAAGCCACAAGTGGGAGAAGTCGGTCGAAAAGTATCCGTTCAGGGACTTAGACCAATTCCAACTTAATAACATCCCATAAGTCTCTGGGATGTCCACCACTTGGATATCAATTATGCTGGCTATTCTGGGGTCCTGGATAAGCTGTATCTGGACATTCTTCAATTATCCCACCATTTTTACAGCAATTTATCCAATTGAATCACTGCGCCATTAGATGGGGTGGGGCAGAATCTGAGCTTTTGGCATATGGATAGGGGCATGATGTTGCCTAAAGTCCCGGAGTCTACTAAATAGTTATGTATGTTTTTGCCTTGTATGTTCAGGCCTAGTAGGAATGGAGGATCTTCATTATTTCCCTGAAAGACAGCCGCGTTGGTGTCCTCAAAAGAGACAGTCTTGGACGGGCGACTGACAACTTCCAGGTTTTCCAAGAGCTTTAGAAGAGACTTCTTCTACTCAGGACAATTTAACAAAACCTCCATCAATTTCATGGAGGTGGTGGTTTGTTTTAACACTTTTGTGATGTCAAATCTTCCTCCCGAGAATTGGTGGCTTTCCCCAGCTGGGTCTTTTGCTTGGTTAGAGCTAGAACCTTTTAGAGGGATGGGCCGGTCAGTTGTATTATCCCAGGGAGGAGTGTCCTTGGCAGGAGGTGTTGGCATGTAAACTAGTCCTTTACCAGCCTAGCTCCGAGTGTTGTAAGGAATCTATGGGTTGGTAAAGGCATTGGCCTCAAAGGCCGAAATCGATTCATCAAAGAATCCCTGCAATTCAGATTCTTCTTCATCTTCTCTAGAGGATCCGAAGAAGATGGTCTCACAGGTGAATGCACCGTGAGTTGGCTCTTGCATAGGAGGCTCTGGGGGAGAAGTGTCATGCAATCATTGTTTGTCCAACTGGGAGATCATGATGACCTTCTCTAGCGTGGCACAGTTTATCTCGTTGTGGGAGCCTGCTTCATGCAATCTACACCAATTGGTCATGGGTTGGAAGTCTGTGACTGGTGTAAAATGTGATGGTCTAGCACCATTTTGATTGGAATTTTGGTTCAGAGGCATATCTCTGGTGTTCGCGTTATTGTTCCATTACTGTTGGTTGGGCCGAGGCCCGCTGTTGAAGTTTCTTCCTCCGACATTGTTGTTTCGTTGGTAGGAGAAAATATTCCCTCTTTGAGAATTGGAATTCTGGGGTACGTAGGACCCCGCCTTCAACTGACCCATGTCCACAGTCAGGGTGGACAAAATTCATCAGAGGGATTCAACCTCGGCGGTCAACTGAGTGTTTGTGTCACAATGTGATGGTTGTTGCTGTTGGTTCTCTGGGAAGGCAACAGTATTTTCCGGAGTCAAGGGCGGCAATCCTCTAGCCGCAGATGACTGAAAGAAGGGCACTCTGGGTGGTTGTGTCTGAGGTTTTTGTGTCTGCTACGGCCGGTTCCAAGGGAAGGATTCAAGGCCTGGTATTGCTTGAGTCTGTGATGGGTAAACATACCTGGCTTGCTGGTCTATCGGTGGGGGTAGGGGATTCATTGCCATTGCGGGGGCACCCATCGCCAGATTGGGGTTATATCCCCCGATGTATGCAGTTTCGCTAGGGATCATGTTGAAGGGTGTGCTCTGCCCAATCCCGCCCAGGGATTTGTTGAGGCCACGGGATAGTTCTAAGGATAGGTTGTAAACTTTCACCAAAGTGTCCCGGTTGCCCGCAGCGGTTGTTCTCCAGAGGAGAGTGGCAATGAAGGGGTCCATCACATTGAGATAGGTCTGTATGGTTACTTCTGGAGATGGAATGAAAGGGCCCGTGCACCACTTCAAGGCATGTTGGAACTGATGATTGAATGCTGTGAGGGGTTCATTTGGTTCCTTTTTGATGGAAATGAACTGGCTATGGGACCAAGATGGGTCCACATGTATGTGAAAGGCAGCCAAGAAGGCATCCTCCATGTCCTGGAAACTATTGATGGAGTTGGCGGGAAGGTTGAGGTACCAGTTTAGTTCACCCTGTCCCAGGGACAGGGGAAACATCCGGGTTACAACATCTTCATGTTAGGTCTGAAATCTTTATATGCCTGTAAGTGTTCTTCTACGGTCCGTGAGCCTAGGTGCTCATATCATGGGCAAATCTTCTCTGGGTGCGAGGGTAAGTCATTGGCTACGCCCAGAAAAGTTCCCATAGGGGACCTAGTGTTACCAAAGTATGCAGCCATTTGGGGAACTAGATTTTGAGTAGGTTGAGCGCTAGTTCCCAGGATTGTCTGAGAAGTTTGGATATTCTGAGGTACACTAGACCCCCAGACAATAGTGGCTGGTGTGGTTTTAAGGGGTTTGTTTCTTTCGAGCAGGAGGCTCGAGTTTGACAAATCTTCTGGGGATTGGGGCTAACCTAAGGATTCTTTCAAATTTTTCTGGGGAGAAAGACCCAATCCCGCTGAAGGCTTGGCTCCTAAAACTATGGCTTGGGGAACCCTCGAGAGGTGTAAAATTAGAATCTTGAGAGGGGGACGAGTTCATGCCCTCCCAGTGCCAGTTTCTATTGATGGGACTCTTGTGACTGGGTCTGCCAGCAGATGTAAGTTGTCACCGAGTACCGGGGTACCTGCCAACTTTGCCTGTAAAGGTTGTCCAGGGAAATGAGATTCCCCGGGCCTCGAAGCACTTGAGAGTTGGGTCTCGATGGTGCGGGGCTCGGTTGGGAGATGTGACTATTTTTGAGGGGGATGGCTGGTTATCTTCAACTCATTCTCTTTGGGGATTCAAGAAGGTGAGGTTTCTCCAAGCACTTGAGAGTTGGGTCTCGATGGTGTGGGGCTCAGTTGGGAGATGTGACTATTTTTGAGGGGGATAGCTGGTTATCTTTAACTCATTCTCTTTGGGGTTTCAAGAAGGTGAGGTTTTTCCAAGCACTCTTACACTTAACAAATAAACTAAAAAAGATCCTGCAGGGTTAGAAATATTTTATCTACCTATAGTTATGCTGAACATTCAAAGCATCAACAATACTCTAACACACTATACTAAATACCAAAGAAACATACAACCATTAGTTCATATTTCATCATTAGCAAGGGAAAGGAGGTTGTTAATATACTTTTAAGTGTTAGAGCAAAGGACATGAAGAACATAAAGCATAAAATACCGTCAACTCAGAAGACAGAATGCCAACAACATCATTGCAAGAAATCTCCCTTCTTCATTAACATTTCTTCTAGAGAGCACTGGTGTGTGGTACAATGGTGGCTCCAAGGGAGCATCTAACTACTGAAAGCTTTAAACTAAGGAGCATTGAGCTCTGCAACTGAGAAATGAGAAACTACTTTTCTATTACTATGGATTGCAAAATCATCAATTTTTCTGACCCTTGGAATAAGGCCAGACTTACTATTTATACACATTCACATCTAACCCTAACCCTAACTTATGTTACATTTGTACAATAAAATATATTATCCGGTGGCCGGTACTACCTGCACCACTCTACAAAAGACCTAGAGACGGAATAGGCCTGCCATGTCAAAAGAAAAATACGGGAGGTGGAGTGGAAGAATCAGCCTCGAGAAGAGAGACGAGAAGGAGAAAGAAGAAATATGATCCTTCGGAGATCAAGGCTACATGCCTGATAAATGGGAAAAGCGGTGCCCTGTCTTCGATGTGCCAGGTGTAACGTTGAAGCGGCACCTTGGGAGGATCATCTGTCAGAAAAACTCTTGTCGATCTGACGTGCCTTGATGTAGCTATCTACCTTCTGACAACCTTCGACAACCTTTATTAACTACTACCCACTTTCTAGTGACCTTTATTAATTGCTTTGAAAGTGACCGGTCGACCTTGGGGACCGGGACACGGGTCACTGAAAGAATACAAAATATAGGATCTGGGAACTTACGTTCCAAAAGAATAAAGAATACAAAAACACTAAGGTTTTCTTTGGCCCCCAGAGAATATCTATTGTTTCTTATTGTCATTGAAGGTTTGGAGGAGATGGGAGATTCCATCTTCATCAATATCTTTAAGGCCAGCCCACTGGTACTTGGCCACCTTAATCTGTTCTCCCAGATTTAGAACATTTCCCTTAAATTCATCGGCCATCTTTGCCGCATCATGTCCACTGAGTACCATGTGAGTTATTCTCATCATTTTAGCTTTATCTATTCTCTCCGGGGATTGATACCTTGACTCCATTAACTCATCAAACTTCCCCAAAACATATTCCTCTAGCGTGCATGTGTCAGTGCTAAATGGATCAGCTCTGGAGACCTTCGTAAAAAAATACTTGTATAAATTGAAAGAATATTGTACCACATTAACTTTATCCCGTAGAGTCCCCACCAGTTGGTTGATTATCCCCAATGTGAGGTCAAGTCTAGAGTGTTGGGTTCTCACAAAATTGAAGGACTCTTCTGCCAATATTCTGGACTCGGAAACAATCTCTTCTCCAAGGCCGAGGAGTTCTTCTAACTCAACCTTCCATGCCTCGTAATTCTTGATATCTGCCTCCCATATACTGATGGTGGTTTTGGCTTGATGTAAGACATGGTGGGCATCATATAAATCTGGGAGGGTGGACACTAGGAAATGCCAGATGTTTCCCAACAATAAGGTGACCCATTCATCCACCGCTTGGGCCTTCTTCTTCATCGCCCATAATGAGTCAATCTCGCTCTGCGGCAATGGTGCATCAGATGTAGAGGCCTTTGAAGGAATAACATTGATAGGTCGGGCTAGCTTAGTTAGCAACCCCATGAGGTTTGCATTTTTCTCCTTTTCTGCCTTGAGCTTTTGAGCCTCCTTTTCATAGCAAACCTCCACTACCCTGGCTGCCTCTTTTAACAGGTCTACTTCACCTTGTTTTACTCTCTTCCCCAGCGATATATCCGTGATGTTATAATCCCTGGATTTGGCCGTTGCTTCGTCTGCATCTAGGGAAGGTGTCGCTATTACTGCGACTGTTTCTCCACCGGCTCAGTTTGGAGGGTGTGAACTGTCTGGGCTTTCTTGGCCTTTGGTGGGTTCTACGCCTGAGCCATCATCTCTGCTAAAGAAAGATGGGCTCTGGGTGTTGATGCGGGGCCTTTCTCTTTCGAGATTCCACCAACCACTGTGGCGGGTGGGGTGGCTTTGTAACCAAAACCTGTTCTTGCAACTTCTCCCCAATTTCCTGTTGTGCCCTTTCATTAGGATGAGCCTTCGATGACTCCTTCCCTGTGTCTTCTATCTCATCGAAAACATTTCCTCAGGTGATTCCTATGTCTTCTACCCCGCCGTCTATATTTTTGGCAATGTTTGGGCGTTCATTAGTTTCCCCAGGGTTTTCTTCTTCTTCCTTTTCTTGTTCTTCCTCAGCCTCCGTTGCTGGGGTGTGTTTTTCTGTTGGTACATCCTTTGGTAGTGGGGGAGGCAATGGGCCAAGGTTTAATGTTTGGGCTATAGTGATTACCTCCCCAAAGGTTTCCTTCAAGAGCGGCATTTGGAGCATGACAGTTAGGGTCACGATTGTTCCCGAAGGTCTAGTTTCCCCAGCCGATGCCATCTGTTCACTTGGTTGATGTTTCCCTGAAACTCCCGTATCCTTTATTACTAGGACTTCAGAGGTTATCTATTGCTTTGTCCCTTTCTCTTCTTCCATTTGTTCTTCCTTCTCTTGCGCAGGTTCCTATTCTGGAGCTTCCTCCTGCTCCAGGATTTTAGCCTCTGTCTACTCAATGTCCCCCTGCAAATTCCTAAAATCATCGGTTCTAAAAACATTGTCAAATTTATCTTGAGGGGGAGGATTGGCCAGGACATGAGCAGGCTCTTGTTCCCCCTCTGGCTCTAGGGAGTCAGAAGAGAGGATCTCCACTTGTGGGATCTGAGGCATCCCTAGCTCTGGTTCGGCCTTCGGCTTCAGATTAAGTATCTTCTTTCGCCTGGTGACCAAATGTGGCCCTACATCCCTTAGGACCTGCTCCTCTGTCAGATCCACTCCTGTTGCTTTAACCATCAGTGCTGCTAGGGAAGGGGAAGAGGGAGGACGGATGGGTCCAGTCATGAGCATGGGAGTAGCCAACCGTGTGATTATTCTATCTTTCATCTGCTGGGAGGCCACCAACGATTGTTTCAGTTGCTCCTTTATGGGGACCTCCTGCTCAGTTGGAGTCTGCATTATTCCTTTTCCCCTATCTTCTCCTTGTGAAGAAGTTCTGGCCTTGAAGGTTAGCTTTGGTACCGGCTGGGCAGCCCTACGACTGCTCCCGAGGCATACTCTCTTGAAGTATTCGTGGCTGCGCTCAACCACGTTGCGCGTAAACTCCTAATGGTAGGCCCCTCCTGGGCATTCCAGTTCACCGGTGGGAGGGCCAACTTATTGATCCCCTTTGCTTTGTACTGGGGGTTTGTTGTGGAGTCGATGTTTGAGAAGTCATCCGAAAACTTTCAGAGCTTCAACCTTTCCATCATTCCTATGGTCATTCAGACGTAATGCCGACTCTGGACTTCAACGTCATCTTGGAAATCTTCCCAGAAGTCCTCCATGTGGTATTGGTGGGGCTCAGATGCCCAGGGAAGTGCCAACACAATTTTTCCACGCGGATCAAAGTTCTTTCGCGCCAGGTAGAATTCTGTTAGGTTCATGCTTTTGAGCTCATTGTCTGCCTCCTTGGCTGCGGCCAGACTGCACGAGTAATTCCCACAAGTGATTAGGAATGGAATTTTTGTCACCTTCTTCAAGGCATAGAGTGCATGCAACTCCATGATTTGTTTGTAGTACTCCAAGAGGATTATCTTGTTCTCACAATGTTTGGATAACAAGTAAGGTTTCCCGGAGAAGCCAGTTACCCTTATGTATGTATGCTACTGGAATTGTATGTAATAATGGCCATAACTTCTGACTAGATCCATGACCTCCATGGAGAGGCGGTATCCTGCATCCCGGGTAGGTGTGAGCAGGTTGTAGTAAATGAAGGCATCGTTAACCTGATAGAAACTGGGGAAACTAGCCTCCCATTGAATCTGTGAGAAATAATCCCAGGGGGCCTTCTGACCCGGGCTGATCCCGAGTACACCCATTGTGAGTAACCCATTGGTGTGGGGTCATTGTTGAGCTAGGGCCCAAAGAACATAAGAAGTCATTTATAACTTCCTCTTTTGGACCACCTAGAGGAACTGGGAATCCACGTGGTTTGAAATAATGGCGGCCCAATCAAATTAATCCCCGCTGGTTGAAATGCCAAGCAAGAAGTAGTACATCCACCCTGTGAATTCCTGGGCATGTGGTTACCTGAAGACCTAGGATAGTGCTATCATCCCCATCCAGATGCTTTCTTTAAATTTGGATCGGGGGATCTCTAGTTTCATTCTCTTGGGGTCCCTCTTCGGAGTCTTGAGCTAATGCATATTCATGTATATCCGGGCTGCATCCTCCAACTGCTTAAATTGTGCTAAGGCATATGATCTTATAACTACAGTGGGGTTGTCAAACTAAGGGATCCCCAACCCTATCTGAAAAGTTATGGTGTCAAGAGACACCATGGGGGTGGGATACCCAGTTGGTTCTGGGGCTGCGAGCATGACGGTTCAGATGGAAGAGTTGTAGTGTGCTACGAGAGTGAGAATTAACTCTGGGGCCTGCACCGAGCATGGGAAACAGGCAGCCTTGAGGATCCCATAATCCCCGACGCTGATCGCCAGTAGATCCGCAGCCTATCATTGAATGTCAATTGAACTTTGGAATCAATCTTTGATCCCATAATGATGTTTTCCTTTACATACTTCTTGGTGAGAGGCAATTTCTCCAAGGCCCTCTCCATTGTTGACTTGACGGCTGCCCTAGTGATCGCCGTAGAAGGAAGTTTCAGAATTATGAGTGGTGAAGATGTGAAAGCCTCAAACATGATGAAAGTGTGTTGCTTTTAAAAACCTGCAAGGCAAGATGGTCGTTAGATTTCATAGATAAATAAAACTTCTGGGATCCAGAGATCTTACCACCATGGTGTTTGTTGTCCTGAAAAGTCAGTTTAGGTTAAAAATCCCAGAAATTATATATATAATGCAAAACTTAGAAAATTAACCAATATTCGGTCCTAGGGGTTTCAACATACTTAGCAAAAATTAAGGTGTGGGCTAGTGAAGACAAAAGATATGGTGTCCAAAAAACTAACCATTGCAAGGTGTGTCCAAAAAACTAACCTGGACAATTTTGAATGCATACGTGGGAACATAAATGGATCATTAAGGCTGGTTTATGAGGAGAGAGAAAACCACTTGGTTGAAACTAGCTGAGAGCCGAGTTTCAACTAGGTGGTATCCTGCCTGGAATGAGCTCGCAAATTTTTGAATGAGAACAGAGGAAGCACAACGAGCTAGTTATGAAACTGGGCGGATATACACAACATATACATCATACTTACAATAGAGCTGAAAGGTATATACATGAAAAAATGGAAGTATATACATCAATATACACTAAAAACACATCAGAGCCAAAATGAAATGACTACCCTAAACAACAATGCACAAAAATGTACAAAAATTACATTATCTACATAATATACTACATCTGCATAGAGGGCAGATAACCCTCTTGCAGAGCTGACCCACCAACGGGTGGCAAACCAGACAAGAATGACAAAAACAAACAAGTAAACAAGATGAAAAATGCAAACAAAAGCCAACAGAGCACAACGAAAAAGTAAGAAAACAAAAATAAACTAGACACCAACCTGAAAACCAGAGAAAGGAAGGCAAGGTAGCTACGAATGCTCTGTAACAACTTCTACCTTCAAAAGATCACCCTTCAACACCAGAAACCACTTGAAATTGCTCAGAACAGTTCAGAATAGCTCGCACTAGACTCTGCTCAAATCACTGTGATATCACTTTGAAATCGCTCAAATTGCTCAAGTGTTATAATCGCGGTAATTGTGAAAATGATAGGTGATTTCTATTTATACCCGAGGTAAAAGAAAGTTACCTTTCCTTCCAAAAAACCTCAAAACAAGCTAACCTCCAGACTCTGGGCCTGGGGATTCCGTACGACCATACCTTCTTACAAAAAGAAGACATCATGGAAGCAAATCCCAGAGTCCGGAATCTGGATCCTAGACCAGAAATGACCAACTCCAGGACCGGGTCTCGGAGACACAGGGGAAAAAAACAAAACCAAAACCAACACTGCGAGAAATAAAATCTGGAGAAGGAAAACAAAGAAACAAAGGAAAAAGACAAGGTACGAGCCAAAAGCAGAAAACAAAAAAGGGGGACCCAACATTTTTCACGCAAAATGTAGGGACGGGGATGCAGTGCATAACAAGACCATATGAGAATAAGTTTGAAAAATCTAAAAATAGAGATTACCGAAGCAACTGACAATCTGAAAAAAGAGATACCTAAGACTACAAGGACAAAGGGAAGAAAGCTTGTTACCTAGCTGAGAACAAAACTAATGAAACCGACACTGAATCAGAAGAAGAGATCGAGATGGTATTTGTAGCCATGAAAGATTATTCAGATGAAGATGAAGAAAGGTATGTAGAAACTGCACTCATATCTAAAGTTAGGAAAAATGATGTCTGATAGTGGCTGCACTCATCATATGACTAGTGATAAACAATAGTTTGAGACTTTTGAATACTATAATGGTGGTTCAGTGAGAATGGGAAATGATACACCTTGTCTAGTTGAAGGTAAAGGAACCATAATGTTGAATAACCTGATAAAATGTGAAAATGCTTACTGGGTTAAAGGACTGAATTACAATTTGTTAAGTGTTTCTTAGTTGAACAATTTAGGTCATAGAGTAAAATTTGAAAATAAGAAGGAAAAGATCTTCAATGAATCAGGAAGGTTGATTGGTACCGGTGAGCAGAAAAAAAGGTAACATTTTCTATCTTGATGACACTAACACCACTTGGTTGATGGCTAGAAATGAAGACTTATGGTTGTGGCACAAAATATTATGTCATGTGAACTTTGACAACATGATAAAGATAAGCAACAAAAGGAATGTCAGTGGCTTACCAACAATGACTAAGCCCGAGCATATCATGTGCAAGAATTGTAAAAAAGGTAAGATGACAAAGTCTAGTTTCAAGAGCAAAACCCATACATCTACTACAATTCTAGAATTAGTCCATACAGATCTATGTGGACCAATGAGGATAAAGAGCTACTATGGAGATAGGTATTTTATTCTCTTTGTTGATGATTTCTCTAAAATAATGACAGTCATGTTTTTAAAAGATAAATCAAAAGTATTTAAGATGTTTAAATGGTACAAAGCAATGGTAGAAAAACAAAGTGAAAATAAATTGAAATTCTTAAGATCAAATAGAGGAGGAGAATTTATTTCAGAAGAATTCACTAACTATTGCATTGAGCATGGAATTAAAAGACGGGTTTCTGCACCAAGGACACCACACCAAAATGGAATTTCTGAGAGGAGAAATAGATCAATTGTTGACTGTGCAAGAACATTGATGATTGAGAAAAGTATCACTCAACCATTTTGGAGGGAAGCTATCAATAATGCTATCTATACACTAAATAGAGTATAATTAAAGAAGGACACAAAGAATACACCATATGAGCTTTGGTATGGTCATACACCCAATGTAAGTTACTTTAGAATATTTGGTAGTCAATGTTATATATTGACGGATGATAGAAATGGAAAAATTGACTACAAAAGTGAAGAAGGTATCTTTCTAGGGTACTCAACCAAAAGCAATGCTTATAAATGTCTTAACAAGTCATCTAACAAAATCATTGAAAGTGCACATGTGAAAATAGATGAATTTGAAGAAAAGAATGATAAGGAAAGAAAAAAGGAACCAGAGGACTACAATAACTTTGTTTATACAGAACCTGACACTCTACCCGAGCAACAGTGTGTTGCTCCTGAGGATCAGAACATTGCACCCGAGCATCATGCTGCAATTACCGACAATCAAGATAATAGTCAAGATGATGTTACGAACAATGGAGATGAAAGTGAAGGTGAAGAAGATAATCAGAATGATGAACATAGAGATAAACCAAAACTTTCGAAGTATGTCAGAAGAGATCATCCATAGAACCAAATCATAGGAGATAAGAAGGCTGGAACAAGAACAAGAAGTAAGTAACTTAACACTAGATGTTTACTTTGTAATTTTGAGCCTAAATCTATTTACAATGCACTTGAGAATGAAGAATGGGTCAGTGCTATGAATGAGTAAATAGAACAGATTGAGAAGAACAATACATGGACACTAGTACAGAGACCATATGACAAGAATGTCATCGGTACCAAATGGATATTCAGAAATGAGCTGAATGAGAATGGAGAAGTCACTAGAAACAAAGAAATATTAGTATGCAAGAGATATGAACAAGAATAAGGTATTGATTATGGAGAAACCTTTGCACCTATTTCTAGACTAGAAGGAGTTAGAATCTTACTTTATTATGCTGCATTTAAAGGATTCTAGGTATACCAAATGGATGTTAAATCTGCATTCCTAAATGGAATACTTGAAGAAGAGGTATACATTGAACAACCAGAAGGGTTTTTTGATCTAGATAAGAGAAACATGGTATGTAGACTACACAAAGCCTTGTATGGATTGAAACAAGTACCAAGAGCTTGGTATGAAAGACTTCACTCATATCTCATTAGCATAAAATTTGTTAGAACAAGTGAAAACAATAATCTATAGTTAAAAGAAGATACCGATGGTAATATTATGATCGCTGAAATTTTTGTTGATGATATCATTTTTGGGGGAAATGAATTGTTATGTAAATCCTTTGCTGATGAAATGAGAAAGGAATTTGAAATGTCTATGTTTGGAGAGATCAAATTCTTTCTTGGTCTACAGATTCTTTAACAAGATGCAAGCATTTACATCACTCAATCCAAATACATCAAGGAACTGCTGAAGATATTCAAGATGGAAGATTCCAAACTAGTTGGAATACCTATGGCTACTGGATGCAAACTGACAAAAGAAGACAAGACAAATGAGGTAAATTAGACCGTATATAAATCCATGATTGGAAAAATGATGTATGTTGTTCACACCAGACCAGATATAGCACATGCAGTGGGAATAGTTGTAAGATTCTATGCTAATCCCAAAGAATCACATATGACTACTGTCAAAATAATTCTGAGATATCTGAAGAACACCGAGGACTATGGCTTATGGTTCAAGAGAGAAGGAAAATTTGAGATACAAGTCTATACAAATGTTGATTGGGCTAGAAACATTGATGATGGAAAGAGCACAACTGGAGGAGCATTCTTCATGGGTGACAGACTTGTCACATGGATAAGTAAGAAGCAAGGATGCATCTCTCAATCTACTACAGAAGCAGAGTATGTGGCTGCTGCTGCAAATTGCTCTAATGTTGCATGGATCAAACAATTACTGGAAGGTATGCATATGAAGATCTTTGAACCAATAGTTATCTATTGTGATAATACAAGTGCAATAAACATTTCTAAGAATCCAGTCATGCATACTAAGATTAAGCATATTGCTATCAAGTATCACTATCTAAGGGATCAAGCACTGGAATACATTCAATCAAAGGAATAGTTAGCTAACATATTTAGCAATCCATTACCGAAGGATACATTTGAGTATCTGAGACAGAGACTAGGGGTTCAACCCTTGTTATTGGCCATTAATCTAACTAGGAGGTTGCATCAGCCTATACCAAATCTGAAGATTAGTCATGTTGATGCAAACACTGAGATGGATAGCAAAAGATACATCTGTACATTGCAAGGTACACATCTGCATGGAAGACCTAAGACATTGTATTGCTGATGGATACGAAAATTCTAGGAATATATTATGCAAAGAGATGGAACATGATATAGATGATAAAATAAGGTGAAATATTTTTTGGCGTTGTTGTCAAAGGGAGAGAAATATCTCATTATCATACAAAAGGGAGACTTATCATTAGGGAGAGATTTGATTTACAATACAAAGGGAGAGATGCTCTCCATATCACATAAAGGAGAGATATGATAAAAGGAGAGATTATATTATTATCCATGAAGAAAAGTTCCTACGAATCAGAAAGGAAGACTTAATTAATATTCTAAGGGAGAGAAATTGATTACACATGAAATATCCATCTAAGGGAGAGAAGTAACAAAGGGAGAGAGTTCAAACAAAGATAAATAATGCTATCAAAGGAAAAAGAGATTATCAGGAAGATGAACATTCAAGGCAGAGCACATATCTAAACAAAGATATCAAATGATACATCTATCCATTGAAGGGATTGAAGATTGAAGAAAACCACTCTGCAAGAAACAAATCTAAGCTATTTTTAAGCTTACCAAGAGCCAGACATTTGTAATAGTTACATTAGGAAAGCTTGATGAAACTATATATTTCATATTGTATTAGTGATAGTATAGTATGATAATGTAGTATGTTTCCATCAATGCCAAAGGGAGAGATTGATGACATGTAACTGATTGAATGTTTGAAGCTGTTAAGTTGATCACCGAAATGCAGAAGGATGATGCAAGACATTAAATTAGTTAATGGATTGTATTTTAATTGATGTCAACTAGATATAATCTAATCGGTTATAATGAAAGTGTCAAAGAATTTAGAGAATCAGAGAGATAAAGATTATGCTTTCTATAATGCATAAAAGAGAAGCATTCACATTGTGACTAAAAAATCGAGGGTCAGTGGAGCCTGATGGATAGAGATCAACGACAGTCAAGTCACAGTGATGCCTGAGCAAGAAAACTGATGAGCATTACTGACGAGCAGAATCACAAGCAAACCCGATGGCCAGAAACATAGTGTAAACTGACAGAGAAGCCCGAGGAGAACTGGAGTGTTGACCGATGCTATTAGAGAGTTAAACTAAAATTAACTTGAGTTGAAACTTGACAAAATATCTAGCTGGTAGAGCTAATATAGAGTTAACTGGTAGTTATCATTGTTTTCATCGACAAGATAAGCCAGAGATAAGTAATTGATTTAAAGTTATTTTGTGCAGTTGGAAAAAAGATCTCTGCACGATAAAACATGAGTTTTGCTTTAAATCTAATTGGCGTGAATTGTGGCTCACGCCAAGATCAAGAAGATCAAGAACCTAACAACGGTGATATCATGTCTATTAAAGAGACAACTCAATTCATTATGAATTGGTGTGGGTGAAGGAATGAACAAGAGGATGCTGAAGGGAAACTGATGAAGAGAAAATTCATACAGTACTGATCAACAAGCTGAGGAAAGAGCTAAAGAATTTTGCAAACATTGAGCAATAGAGCACAACATCACCGAGTAGAATAGTAAAGGTATAAACAGAGTTATATTGATCATAACAGTTGTGTGAGATTACATTAGATCTGAAATCTGCAAGTATAAGTTGTATATGTGAACAGATCATATTGTTTCAGTTTAACCATTGATTCAGAAAGTCTCTTAATGGAGCGGGATTTAAAGATTCTTTCTATATTGAGATACATCCAATGGAGTATCAAAAATTTTAGTCATGAAGATATCATGAGATGCCGGATACCTATTGACAGGCCAAGTGAGTGTTTGATCAAGGATGGTAGCATAGAGATGCCCGATATCAAGTGACATACTAAAATTTTAAATCCTCTAACAAGGTCACATGTAAGAGTGTGTTTGTAACCTTTAACAGGTTTGGGTCTTCACCGAGCTCACTTCAGAAGAGTGAAAATTTTGGGTTACCAGTCCCAAGTGGTTTTTCTCTTAACAAGGTTTCCACGTTAAAATCCATGTGTCAATGTGTTTATGAGTCATTACTTTAGTGTTTTGCATTACACTTAACTTAATTGGATTGATCGGTATAATCTAGATAATTTACTTTTTTTCGGTAAATTAATAGACTGCTATTCAGTAAATCTACAGTAGAAGGTTTTACAAACCATTCCGAACAGTAGTAAATTGATATAAGTATTTGGAGGTATTCATCTTATAGGACTGAAGATAACTAGAGGTATAATATTGTGGTACTAAGTTTTAAGGGTTGATTATTGGAATATTTTTGACGCCATTGATTCACCCCCCCTCTCAGTTATTACTAACAATTTGTATCAGAGCTTGTGTGCTTAGAAA
Organism: Thuja plicata; assembly: GCA_018584345.1. Taxonomy (NCBI): domain Eukaryota; kingdom Viridiplantae; phylum Streptophyta; class Pinopsida; order Cupressales; family Cupressaceae; genus Thuja; species Thuja plicata. The sequence goes on along the minus strand of MU223253.1, from coordinate 2,653,371 downwards.
GGGAGTTCAACAGCTCAAGCAAAAGATCACAAGATGAACATACGAGATGTGCCCAAGTTGAATAAAGACAACTTTGCATCATGGCAAAGAAGAATAAGACTCCACCTATGAGGTATTTGAAATGATATTGTTCAATACTTTGATACTAAATATGTGTTGCCTACAGGACCTCATACTCTTGATAAATTAAGTGTCAAGCATGAACATAAATGCATGATGATAGAACTTGCATCATCACTCTCCGATGCTGAGTTTGAAGATGTCAAAATCTGCACCTCTGCAAAGCAAATGTGGGATAAGTTGAAGCTTGTACATGGAGGAGATGCCAATGTACTCAGAGCAAAGACAGAAAGCCTAAGAGGGAGGTTTGATGACCTAAGAATGAAAGAAGGAGAAAACATTACTCAATATAGTTGCTGAATCAAAGAGGTAGTAAATGCTATCAGAGGAGTTGGAGGTATACTTGAAGAGGATAAGAAAAATCTTAAGAAGGTTATTGCCTGTTTATGCTATTAGAGTTTCTTCTATTCAAGAAATGAGAGCAGTTGCAAACAATATAGTTACTCTAGATAGTCTCATTGGAAGACTAATTTCATTTGAGATGAATAACTCTGACAATAGTGTCTTGCCATCTATAGAATCTGCATTCAAATCTTCTTTAAAGATAAGTAACTCAAGTCATAGACATGTTGTTAGAAATGATAGTGAAAATGATAATGAGGATCAAGGACGTTGTGAGATACAAAGGTAAATTACCACTTGTATGTTTCAATTGTAAAGAGGCTAGACACTTTGTTGCAAGATGTCCAAACTGACAAAAAGATGACAGAGGAAATGACAGACCATATGAGAAGAAGTTTGAAAAAGGTGAAAATAGAGATTACCGAAGCAACCGACAATCTGACAAGAGAGATACCCAAGACTACAAGGACAAAGGAAAGAAATCTTGTTACCTAGCTTAGAATAGAGCTGATGAAACCGACACTGAATTAGAAGAAGACATCGAGATGGTATTTGTAGCCATGAAAGATTATTAAGATGAAGATGAAGAAAGGTATTTAGAAACTACACTCATATCTAAAGTTACTAAAAATGATGTCTGGATCATAGATAGTGGCTGCACTCATCATATGACCGGTGATAAACAATAGTTTGAGACTTTTGAATACTATAATGGTTGTTCAGTGAGAATGGGAAATGATACACCTTGTCCAGTTGAAGGTAAAGGAACCATAATGTTGAATAACCTAATAAAATGTGAAAATGCTTATTGGGTTAAAGGACTGAATTACAATTTGTTAAGTGTTTCTCAGTTGAACAATTTAGGTCAAAAAGTAGCATTTGAAAATAATAAGGCAAAGATCTTCAATGAATCAAGAAGGTTGATAGGTACCGGTGAGGAGACAAAAGGTAACCTTTTTTTATCTTGATGACAGTAAAACCACTTGTTTGATGGCTAGAAATGAAGAGTGATGGCTTTGGCACAAAATATTATGTCATGTGAACTTTGACAACATGATAAAGATAAGAAATAAAAGGAATTTCATTAGCTTACCGACAATGACTAAGCCCGAGCATATCATGTGCAAGAATTGTCAAAAAGGTAAGATGACAAAGTCTAGTTTCAAGAGCAAAACCCATACATCTACTGCAATTCTAGAATTAGTCCATATAAATCTATGTGGACCAATGAGGATAAAGAGCTACTATGGAGATAGGTATTTTATTCTCTATGTTGATGATTTCTCTAAAATGATGACAGTGATGTTTTTAAAAGATAAATCAGAAGCATTTAAGATGTTTAAATGGTAAAAAGAAATGGTAGAAAAATAAAGTGAAAATAAATTGAAATTATTAAGATCAAATAGAGGAGGAGAATTTATTTTAGAAGAATTCACTAACTATTGCATTGATCATGGAATTAAAAGACAGGCTTCTGCACCAAGGACACCACACCTAAATGGAATTGGTGAGAGGAGAAACATATCAATTGTTGACTGTACAAGAACACTTATGATTAAGAAAAGCATCACTCAACCATTTTGGAGGGAAGCTATTAGTACTGCTATCTATACACTAAATAGAGTATAATTGAAGAAGGACACAAAGGAGACACCATATGAGCTTTGGTATGGTCATACACCCAATGTAAGTTACTTTAGAATATTTGGTAGTCAATGTTATATATTGAAGGATGATAGAAATGGAAAACTTGACTACAAAAGTGAAGAAGGTATCTTCTAGGGTACTCAACCAAAAGCAATGCTTACAAATGTCTTAACAAGTCATCTAACAAAATCATTGAAACTGCACATGTGAAGATAGATGAATTTGAAGAAAAGAATGATCAGGAAAGCAAAAAGGAACCAGAGGACTACAACAACTTTGTTTATATAGAACCTGACACTCTACATGAGCAACAGTGTGTCACTCCGAAGGATAAGAACATTTCACCCGAGCATCAGGGTGCAATTACCAACGATCAGGATAATACTCAAGATGATGTTCTGAACAATGGAGATGAAAGTGAAGGTGAAGAAGATAATCAAAATGATGAACACAGAGCTAAACCAAAACATTCCAAGTATGTCAGAAGACATCATCCACAGAACCAAATCATAGGAGATAAGAAGGCTGGAACAAGAACAAGAAGTAAGTCACTTAACACATGACATTTACTTTATGATTTTGAGCCTAAATCTATTTACAATGCACTTGAGAATGAAGAATGGGTCAGTGCTATGAATGAGGAAATAGAACAGATTGAGAACAATACATGGACACTAGTACAGAGACCATATGACAAGAATGTCATCGGTACCAAATGGATATTCAGAAACAAGCTGAATGAGAATGGAGAAGTCACTAGAAACAAAGAAAGATTAGTATGCAAGAGATATGAACAAGAATAAGGTATTGATTATGGAGAAACCTTTGCACCCATTTCTAGACTAGAAGGAGTTAGAATCTTAATTTCTTATGCTGCATTTAAAGGATTCAAGGTATACCAAATGGATGTCAAATCTGCATTATTAATCGGAATACTTGAAGAAGAGCTATACATTGAACAACCAGAATGGTTTGTTGATCCAGACAAGATAAATATGGTATGTAGACTACACAAAGCCTTGTATGGATTGAAACAAGCACCGAGAGCTTGGTATGAAAGACTTCACTCATATCTCATTAGCATAAAATTTGTTAGAACAAGTGAAAATAACAATCTATACTTAAAAGAAGATACCAATGGTAATATTATGATCGCTGAAATTTTTGTTGATGATATCATTTTTGGGGGAAATGAATTGTTATGTAAATCCTTTCCTGACAAAATGAGAAAGGAATTTTAAATGTCTATGTTTCGAGAGATCAAATTCTTTCTTGGTCTACAAATTCTTCAACAAGATGTAGACATTTACATCACTCAGTCTAAATACATCAAGGAAGTGCTGAAGATATTCAAGATGGAAGATTCCAAACTAGTTGGAATACCTATGGCTACTGGAGGCAAGCTGACAAAAGAAGACAATACAAATGAGGTAAATTAGACCTTATATAAATCCATGATTGGCAAACTGATTTATGTTATTCACACCATACTAGATATAGCACATGTAGTGGGAATAGTTGTAAGATTCTATGCTAATCCCAAAGAATCACATATGACTGCTGTCAAAATAATTCTGAGATATCTGAAGAACATCGAGGACTATGGCTTATGGTTCAAGAGAGAAGGAAAATTTGAGCTACAAGTCTATAATAATGTTGATTGGGATAGAAATATTGATGACCGAAAGAGCACAACTGGAGGAGCATTCTTCATGGGTGATAGACTTGTCACATGGATAAGCAAGAAGCAAGGATGCATCTCTTAGTCTCCTGCAGAAGCAAAGTATGTGGTTGCTGCTACAAATTGCTCTAATATTGCATGGATCAAACAATTACTAGAAGGTATGTATATGAAGATATTTGAACTAATAATTATCTATTGTGATAATACAAGTGCAATAAACATTTCTAAGAATCTAGTCATGCATACTAAGACTAAGCATATTTCTATCAAGTATCACTATCTAAGGGAACAAGTGAAAGCAAAGGAAGTGACACTGGAATACATTTAATCAAAGGAACAGTTAGCTGACATATTCACCAATCCATTATCGAAGGATACATTTGAGTATCTGAGACAGAGACTACGGGTTCAACCCTTGTCTATCAGCCTATAATCTGACTAGGAGGTTGCATCAACCTATACCAAATATGAAGATCAGTCATGTTGATGAAGATCAGTCATGTTGATGCAAACACTGAGATGGAGAGAAATAGATACATCTGTACATTGCAAGGTACAAATCTACATGGAAGACCTGAGACATTGTATTGCTGATGGATACATAAATTTAAGGAATATATTATGCAAAGAGATGGAACATCATATAGATGATAAAATAAGGTGACATATTTTTTGGCATTGTTGTCAAAGGGAGAGAAATATCTCATTATCATACAAAAGGGAGAATTATCATCAGGGAGAGATTTGCTTTATCATACAAAGGGAGAGATGCTCTCCATATCACATAAAGGAGAGATATGATAAAAGGAGAGATTATATCATTATACATGAAGAGAAGTTCCTGAGAATTAGAAAGGAAGAGTTAATCAATATTCTAAGGGAGAGAAATTGATTACACATGAAATATCCATCTAAGGGAGAGAAGTAACAAAGGGAGAGAGTTCAGACAAAGAGAAATAATATTGTCAAAGGAAAAAGAGATTATCCAGAAGAGGAACAGTCAAGGTAAAGCACATATCAGAACAAAGATATCAAATGATACATCTATCCATTGAAGGGATTGAAGATTGAAGAAAACCACTCTACAAGAAACAAATCTAAGCTATTTTTAAGCTTACCGAGAGCTAGACATTTTCAATAGTTACATTAGGAAAGCTCTATGAAACTGTATATTTCATATTGTATTAGTGATAGTATAGTATGATAATGTAGTATGTTACCATCAATGCCAAAGGGAGAGATTGATGACATGTAACTGATTGAATGTTTGAAGATGTTAAGTTGATCACTGAAATGCAGAAGGATGATGCAAGACATTAAATCAGTTAATGGATTGTATTTTCATTGATGTCAAATTGATATAATCTAATCGGTTATAATCAAAGTGTCAAAGACATCAGAGAATCAGAGAGATAAAGATTATGCTTTCTATAATGCATAAAAGACAAGCATTCACATTGTGACTAAAAACACCAACAGTTAGTGGAACCCGACGGATAGAGATCAATGACAATCAAGTCATAGTGATGCATGAGCAAGAAAACTAACAAGCATTACTGACGAGCAGAATCACAAGCAAACCCGACGGCCAGAAACATAGTGTAAACTGATGGAGAAGCCCGAGGAGAACTGGAGTGTTGACCGACACTAGCAGAGAGTTAAACTAAAATTAACTTGAGTTCAGAAACAACAAAATATCTACCTAGTAGAGCTAAATATAGAGTTAACTGGTAGTTATCATTATTTTCATCGACAAGATAAGCCATAGATAAGTAATTGATTTAAAGTTGTTTTGTCCAATTGGAAAAAAGATCTCAGCACGATAAAACATGAGTTTTTCTTTAAATCTAATTGGCGTGAATTATGGATCACGCCAAGATCAAGAAGATCAAGAACCTAACAATGGTGATATCGTGTCTATTAAAGAGACAACTCAATTCATTATGAATTGGTGTGGGTGAAGGAATGAACAAGAGGATGTTGAAGATAAACTGATGAAGAGAAACTTCATACAGTACTGATCAACAAGCTAAGGAAAGAAATAAAGAATTCTGCGGACACCGAGCAATAGAGCACAACATCACCAAGCATAATCAAAGTGGAGAAAATGTATAAACAGAGTTATATTAATCAGAACAGTTGTGTGAGATTACAATAGATCTGAAAATCTACAAGTATAAGTTGTATATGTGAACAGATCATATTGTTTCAGTTTAACCATTGATTCAAAAAGTCTCTTAACTGAGCGGGATTTAAAGATCCTTTCTATATTGAGATAAATCCAATGGAGTATCAAAAATTTTGTTCATGAAGATAGCATGAGATGCCAGATACCTATTGACAAGCCAAGTGAGTGTTTTATCAAGGATGGTAGCATAGAGATGCCCAATATCAAGTGACAGACTAAAATTTTAAATCCTCTAACAAGGTCACACCTAACAGTGTGTTTGTAACCTTTAACATGGTTGGCTCTTCATCAAGCTCACTTCAGAAGAGTGAAAATTTTGGGTTATCGGTCCCAAGTGGTTTTTCCCTTAACAGGGTTTCCACGTTAAAATCCATGTGTCAATGTGTTTATGAGTCATTACTTTAGTGTTTTGCATTACACTTAACTTAATTGGATTGATCGATATACTCTAGATAATTTACTGTCTTTTGGTAAATTAACATACTGCTATTTAGTAAATCTACAGTAGAAGGTTTTACAAAGCATTCCAAGTAGTAGTAAATTGATATAAGTATTTGGAGGCATTCATCTTATAGGACTGAAGATAACTAGAGGTATAATATTGTGGTACTAAGTTTTAAGGGTTGATTATTGGAATATTTTTGAGGCCACTGATTTACCCCTCCTCTCAGTTCTTACTAACAACCAATTGTTAGACCTAAAATCAGATTACTAAGAGGGGTTCGATAATCTACCAAATAAACCAACTTTACAATCACTTAAAATTTAATCACCATTAACAAGATTAACCTTAGTAGTAGAAAATGAAAATCATAAACATCCAAAATCATCCACAAATTTGACACACAGATTTATCTCGTGGAAACCCAAATAGGGAAAAAACCATGGTGGGGATTAGTAACCACTAAAATGATGTACTCTTTTGAAGTACACCCTATGAGGAGCTTAAGCATGTTAGGCATTTACAACAACACTGTTAGGTACTATCCAATTAAGGGATTTACCTTAGGCCTGTTAGAACCTTTACCCTATTAAGAGTTGCCTGGCTAGAGGAATTAAAACACAAGCTAATGTGTCTTCTTGTTAGAGGATTTACAATAAAGATCTGTTAGGAGATTTCACCTGTTGTAACTGTTAGGGAACAAAAAAAACAATAATGATCTACAAAATACCACCACCTCTTCTTGATCGGATCCATTGAAGCACATAAAATGATTAACTCTTCCTTGGCTTGATCGCAATATGCACCTTACATCGCACTTGCTCAACACATGATCAACATATTTTGCATTCAAATTCAACCATTATAAACTGAACTTATTAAGTCCATCACCTCAATCAATCTCTAAAATGAAGTTACAAAGCATTCTGCTCAAATCCAACGCACAAAACAACAAAATTAAATATACATACCATATTGCCAAGACCGCATCGACCTACACAATGATTTACATATGAAATTGAGTCAAAGAGTCAAACACATTTTGACCATACACAAACTTCCTCTTGAATCTTATCCATAAGATAAGATCAAACAATGTGATGGTAGATCATCATGTCCAATCATGAATAGACATCAGCAAATTGTGACTTGTTCATCATTAATCACTGTTGCATTGATACCGATCATCGATACACAATTTATCAATTGTTGCTCAAGAAAAAAAATGCTTAACCTATTGAATAAAATTGTCTCTACTCACTGATCACTTATCCTTTCCACCAGTCACTCAAAGCCATTTTGATTGCAACTATAGAATCTGAATACTGTTAATCATCGTATCCTGTGACCACGCCAAAAGATACATCAGAGATTTGACAAGACATTAAAATCATCTATCACCTATGATTAATCATTCTAGTAGTTGTACTATTATACACCATTCGATTACAACTCTCAAATAAAGTTAATTCAACAGTAGTGGTCATGCATTTGACATCCAGAGACATACCTAAGTCTCCCCTAAAGATAGCAACCACCGAAAGTCACTGAAACTCATCATTCATCACAAATATGCTTGGCAACATACTAAGAACACAAATTCAATAGTAGACATCAATGACGATATAATATCTGATCATCATGTAATCAAATCACTATTCCATCACCAAAAAACACTTACCATCATTGCATCAGATATGCCAACAATAAGTTAGTTTGTTTATATTGGACAATTTTTCCACCCTTTGTAATTGTTATCAGAGATTGATCGGTGAACTCGAGCGAGGGCCAAATCATTGTATTGTGAGAAGTGTGCTCTAGGTAGTGGGCCTGTGGATGCAAGTGCATTCCTTTCTTCTTATTTTCTCTTAATTGGGATGTGCTTTTAGTAGAGTACATCTAACTTGTAAGTTTGAATCCCATCAGAAGTTTCCCTTAACTGGGTTTCCTCGTGAACAAATTTGGTGTTGTGAGTTGTTTATTGTGGATCTTGTATTATTGTTTATCTTTATATATGTAAGCTATTTAATTGTATTAAAGATAATAACTATGAGTTCAATTAATTCATCCCCCCCCTCAGTTGTGCTTGTCTTCTTTGGGCCTAACATATCCAATTAGGGCTAGTGTGGGAACTCGGTGAGGGTAGAAGTATCATATTTTCGGAAGATGTATGGGTGGGTGAGGGTAAATTGGAGTCCAATTGAGCCTAAGGGGGTTGATGTATATTACTAAATGACTCATTGGCACTATAGTGATTGACTACATTTCCCCAAACAGAAAGTGGATTGACATTGCCCAATACTACAGGGACCACATACATTTGCTTCACAAAGCCAAAGAGCTTATGGGGATTATCATAAAGGTTATAATCCATATCTTCCCTAGGAAAGACAAATTTATTTGGAAGATAAACCAAAAGGTTATTTCATAGTGAAATCGACTTATAAATTATTGTCAAAGGTGGAATTCTCTGCAAATAGTTTGGGGAAGGTTTGGAACCCCTACTTGATCCTTAAAGTCAAATTTTTGGTGGATGAAATTCTACATAACAAGATCTTAACTCAGAGTAATCTCATCAAAAGGGTTTTCCAACTCCCTAATATATGTCATTCATATAAACATGAGGAGGAGTCCATTCCCCATCTTTTAATGTACTTCCACTTTACCAAAGAGTTATGTCAGCTAGTTTTGAATAAGTTGGGCATCAATTGTGTTTTAAACTATGGGTTGGAACAGTTTCTTTAAGGATGGAAGTGACCTACAACTAACCCATTGTTTAGATAGTTACAAAGACTCTTCCCCCCTCATGTTTTTTGGATTCTTTGGAAAGAAAGAAATAATAGGATTTTCAGGGAGGCTGAGAATCTTGTGGAAGTGATTTTTAGATACTTCTACTAGATGTTAAGTGATAATCTGTCAGTTATTATCAAATTCCCTAAACCTGATTCCCAACCTACTCCCTAAGATCACATAATGGCTAGAAATTGGGATTTTCCTAATGGGTATGCCAAAGTTGATAATTCCAAAAGGCTCATTAGAAAGAACACCAAGTGGAAACCTCCGGATGAGCACTGGAGCAAGTTAAAATTTGATGGCGCTACTAGAAATGGGTTAGCTGCAGGAGGGGGTGTGATTTTTCATGCCCAAAAGTTGGGAAAAACACAACTATGAATTTTTTTTATAAAGGACAGTTATAACTATGTTTGAACAACACAAACCTCGAGGTTAACTAAGAGTTACGTAGTCAACCGCAAGATTAAATCCTTAAGACATATAGTGTATAACATTGTTGACTAAGTTTGACTTAGGTGTATAAAAGGGTCGATTACGACCAAGGTTGATAACAATGTTTAAATGGTTATCTAAAAGATATTTCATCTAATATAATTAAATGTTTACAAATCAACATATTAACTAAATGACTCTAGTTACCAACCATCTAATTAATATTAAATTTTATCTAACAATTTATATATTGATTTAATAAAACTAAATTTTGATAAAGAATAACCCACATGAATATATACTAACTTAATTATTCTTTGATATAACTAAAAATTTCAATTTAATTTCCAATAAATTATCATATAATTGTCTTACTTTTAACATTAGATCAAGTGCTAATTAATTTTAATAATGCTATATAAATTAACTCACTTACTTCTAATAAAGAGCTTAAATAATTTAGTCTATAATAATGCAATAAATACTTCCACATTAGATAATTATTTGTTCCTCTCAATAATAATAACTTAAAAATTAATCTTATTTTAAATTTAAAGTCAAATTACAACTTTTCTAAAGTTTTCTAGAAATTCTAAACTCAATAACTCCAATTAAATATTAATGTAATTAATTAGAACTATACATTTACAAAATATTAAGTGAGGAATAATCTAGAAACTTCTAATTTATAAGTCAACATTATCCATTATAAGTTTGAAAAAATTGAGATCCAAATACAATCAAATCTTAGAAATTTTAGAAAAACCTTATAAATATGAATTTCATGGTCTTAATTTTTTGAAATAACCCTCTGGTTATTTTTATGAGGGTTATTTTATTTAATATGTCCTTTTACCCAACCCTAAAAATGTTTAGGGTTTTGCATGGATGGCAACTATGGCGGCCAACGACGAGCACATGGTAAGGCAGAGGGGCAAAGAGGAGTAGTGGACGCGCTAGTTGTAAGGCGGTGGCGGGGTTTTGGTCTGAGATGATCGAGCCATGAGTTTTGGATGGCTGCCGCAATGCCAGCCGAGCCGAGGGGAGAGGCACAATTAAGTGGTGGTTGAGGGCAGTGCATGGCCATTTTCCCCACCCCACTCTGTTTTACACAGTGGGTGGGCGCGACCGCGTCTGCCGTCATCCACCACTATGCTAAAATATAGTGAGGGGTGGGGGGGGGAGGGTGCGTAGGAGGCATAAGGGAATGGGGGTGGGGAGCAGGGGTCTAGGCCTGCCCCACCCAAAACACAACAAGCCCAATTTTTTTGTTGCTTCATTTTTGTAAATCGAAAACAAAGCACAGTTTAATAATATGTATTTTTTTTAATAAAAAAATGCTCACTAGTTTAAAAAACATTCAGTTACTATGAAAATATATATGTGTGTGTGTAGATATATATACATATGAAAAAGAAAGTTATAAATATACTTTGTTAACAATTTTTTTTTAAAAAGAGATTAAATTTATGTATATATATATTCTAACTAAGAAAATATATAAGAACACATGTGTTTCTTTTTATTTAATAATGTTGTTTTTAAAAAAAATATAAAATATAGACCCGCTAATAGGTCTGAGAGGGTACAACCTTTGGTGAAGGTACAGAGACCAAGTATGAGTGAATGAAAAACCCCACCCCCTGGATGGGTCAAAATTAATTTTGATGGTGCCTCACATGGCAATCTGGGAGTCTTTGGGATAGGCTACATTGCACAAAATGAGAGGGGATAAATCATTGCATTAGGAGCTAAAAGATTGAAAGATGGAACAAACAATGAGGATGAGTGTTTGGCAGTAGTTGAGGCAATCCTGATGGCGAGAAGATTACAACTTAAGAGAATTCATCTGGAAGGGGATTCACTCTTAGTCGTGAACAGTATCACCAAAGGATAAATGGACACTTGGTACCTGAACAAGAATATTAGAAGGATTCAGGATCTAGTCGACGAATTCGAGGACTTCAAAGTATCACACGTACCGAGAGTGACAAATGACATGGCAGAAAAACTCTCAAATGTTGGTGCTGATGGATCACTAGAAAATCAATTTGAATTATTTGAAGATTTGAGGACCGGAATTTAGAGGAGGACATTGACACTAAGGAATGAAACCATATATTAGAGACTATCGACTATAGAAAGGCCTGAGGCTTGGTAACCAATATTGGAATGAGGAGGTTTGTGATGATGTGCACGTGGCACAAATTGCCTAGGAGGAGGGAAGTGGTATGATGTGGAGTAACCTACTTGTGTGCATGAAAGTAGTATGACGTAATATCTCACAAGCCAAGGAGTTCGTTACATGTGAATGAAGAGGAGGTACAGAGAGGAGTAATGAAAGAGTAAAGGAGGTGATGGCAGAATGATGGCATTGATTGTTGTGTCTCTAGAGGCTTCGTAGGCCTATTAAAACATGTGATTTGAAGGAAAGCCTAACACTTTTGAATTCTAAGCAGAAGTAAACAGAGAACAATGGAGGCCAACTTCTCGCTTGGAACGACATGAAAAATCCCAACATTCGTAGGCCCCATCACGGTGAATAGAATGAGCCATGTCTTCAAGGAGGACAAAGAGGATTTTTGGGGAGCAATAAACAACATCTTCGGGGGCCATTACTTGCAAGATTGGTGGAAACCCCACACGAACCTGGATATTTCATCTTTGTTTGTGGCCTTGGCACTATCGGTGGTGGCATCAAAATATGAGGTGCAAAAGGTGGTGAAGCAATGCATGGCTATTAAGTGGATTGCGGGGATTGAAGAAATTCTACAGAGAATGGAGGTGGGTGTGGGATTGCATATGGGCAATGCACCCATTTGGATGGTTGGACACGGAAGAAGGGAACTGCAACCATTGGTGATTTGGTCTTCCACCAGCCCAGAGGAGGTACATTTAGCCTGAGCCCATACTGGCTAGAATGATTTGAAGGCTGTAATGGAAAAATAGAAGGTGGAGGCGCAGATAGGTGGCGAGACTGATGGGAGAAAGCAGAAACAAACACCCGTCAAGTCTAGTGCGGTGGTGGGAGCAGATGAACAACCGCTGGTTCGTAGGCAACTAGGTGTGACAAGGCGGGGAACAAAGGCCAAGGCAGAGAGCTGGGCTCGGGAGGCAGAGGGAGGTAGCACGAGTGGAGGTGACGTGGCTCGGAACCGAGTTGGTGACCTGGTAGAGGACGGTGGTGCCTTCAAAAATTTTACTAAAGAGGAGGCGGCGACTTGGTTTAAATGAAGTGTGGGGTAGTGGTTTCTTTTTTTGGATATTTTATATGGTCGATCTCTAATACATCTAGTATGTTTACCTATAGCTAAATTTAGGGACTTATCGGAGGAATGCAATGAATTTGGGAGGAATTTTGAATGATTGTAATACTGTAGCCATGAATGATGTTGGTGTAATATTTTTCTAAATATGAATAAAAAAATATTATTACCGATCTATATATATATATATATATATATATATATATATATATATATAGTTGTATATAAAAAAAAATTAATCATATTCCTTTATAATGTTTTTTTGTACATAGTCTTAAAAGGACTATTTTTTTTATAACATTGATATTATGTAAGTATCTAAGTATAATTTATTATAAAAAATTAGTCCATAAATACACTTATAATTTACATGATTCTATAAATGTATTCAAAACATTGCCCTAAAGATTTTTACATACTAGCTTGTCTTTATAGATTTATTAACTTGCATCTATAATTCATAAAAAAAATGATTTATAGAAAGATTAGCAAAAACTAATTTTCTACTAATACTTTAGAAATTATAGGAATCATTAATCCTACAAACACTCAATTAAAAGTATTAGTATCTATAGCAGTTTAGTTAATGCATATACTTTAATGATTTGGGAAAAGAAATTTCCAACTAGGTTTAGTGTTTTAATAGGATAATGCATCTAATAATTTTCATCTTTTAAATCCTTCGACCTAGGTGTATATGCTTTATTTGAGAAGCTATTCAATTCATATTTAGTAAATAAGGAAATTACTAAGTTTAACTTTATGAAAAGCAATTACAAAATTTTAAATTAACACCCTTTTTAAATCTACTAAAAATGAAAATAATTGAAAGCTCATAATGTTAACATTATCATTTTAAGCCATGGTTTTAAGGATTTCTTCATTCTATACTATATAAAGTATAAACAAAATAGCTTAAAGATAGTCATCTTAACAATAGAGATTTAAAGAAAATATAGCTCCAAATTTTTTATTTAATAGCAAGTAATAAATACAATCCCTTTAGAGTTACATGTGCCTTTAGACAAGGGGATTACAATTTCAATCCTTCCAAGTTTGCAAGAAAGAAACTTAGACATAAAGGACTTAGAGAATGGTATTGAGTCTGAAACACCCAGACTTCAACTACACTTTCAGGAGCTTCCTCATAACCTGCAAAAGATATGGATATGACCATGGAGGCTCACCTCCCAACCTAGGCCTTTTTAGGCCACTCCCGAGCTAGGGGATCCAAGAGTAGAACATGAACACACAAGCATACACAATATGATAGAGCAAAATACAGATGACCAAAACCCAAAATACGAAGGCTAACATAGGTCTCTAAGAGACCTGAACACATAGGGTGAAGGAGTACTACCACAAGAGGAGATAACCAAACTCAATATAAAGAACAAGGGATAGGCTACAAATGGACCCAAAAACCCTTAAAACCAACCATCTCCTCTTACTAAAAAACATGGCCTCAAGCCATCAAGATACCCCTTATGACCCCCAAATGCCCATGGCATATTTGGCATCATGAGGAAACACACACACCCATGTACATCCCTCCACACATGGGAGACTCTGGACTACATTGGTAGTCACTAAACCTTCACCCTCTTCAAGGGTACTCTGCCCTCCCAAGGGTGAGTGTGCCTTGAAGAAAAATTTCATATACAAAATATCACAAAAGAAACACAAGACTCAACAAGACAAACTCCATGGAAACCCATGAATTTGAAAACAATAAACACATAAACTTCATTAATGGATTCCTTAAGCTATTTGCATAGAAAAGAAAAAAATACTCTAAACTATGCTAACAAGGAATCCAACCTTAAGTCCAAGCTATGGAAAATATAAGGTGGCTTGTGAAGTGCTTCTCCTTCCTTCTCTCAAGACTTCCTTCTACAACTGAATCTATCTCTAAAGGTAGAGAGTGGGTGAACACCCAAGCTCCCTCTAAACTCTTCCCTATATAGGCCTTCTCCCTAAAATATCAGGTGTCATTAATGGGGAAGAGACCCTAACCCATCTACTCTCCCCACTTGCCTTCCTTCTCCATAAATGAAGTTAAATGCTCGCAATGAAAGAAGGGATGTCTTAACCAAAGTTTTCCAACTCTCCAAATTCTCCACTTCACAAAATGACAACTTTAGGGGAGTCATAAATGATTTTTAAGGCTCTTAATGGGCTGAAAATGACCCCTAACCCCTAAGGTACCAAACGGGGTAGTTAGTTTTGACCCTAGTTACTCCCTAGGAGCCCAAATGACCCTCCTAAACTCCACCCAAGGTTAACTCACGAATTTAAACTCAAGATGACACATCTAGAAGCTTCCTAACCCAAGGTAAGCTTGTGCACTACACTAGGTAACCCCCCGTGGGTTAGAGTTAAACCTACATTAGTCACATCTACTAGCCGTGCCAACACATAAAGTGCACTTGTGTCAAGTGACACGATAATATTACACAAGCATGACTTATTTACAAATCTACTAAATTAAATTAAATACAGACATGATCACATGTTTATGAATAAAAACACAATACAACGTGGTCCATGTCTCTTTTTATAGACACGACCTTAGCATCACAGTGATAACATTAGTTCATTCATGAATCCCAATTTAGTACCATGGTCACTATTCCTGCACACTCATTGCACACATCGATAGGTCCAATAAAACATCATATACAACATAATGAATTTAATCACGCATTAACACTTGGATTATACAATATCTCTTTGAAATTAAAACAACATCTGCATTTAATTAAATACTCATAACATGATTTCCCTAAACCAATTTGCATCATGATACCATCTACATACTAATCCAATATATTGCATCACAATAACAATCATAAATGGAAATATGCATCACTGGCATAAAGTATCACATAGGTTCCCTAATTACATAACCAGGTGTTGTATACATGCAAAGGATTCAAAAAATCCATAAAGTAATACATGTGTCCCTATAGTCCAACTATAGCAAAAATCAGTATCAACTGTAGAGTATAGAAAAGAAAAACAATGCTAATCTGTGATGGGCTAGGGCAGGCCTCACATGATTCGTACCTCCTTGGGGGACCTAATGGAAGTCCACTTTTTTCACATGCAGGGATTGACTAATAACTATGCTGAATGCGTGGTCCTATTTTGGGGCCTTAAATTTTCTTTGTCTATTGGTGTTAAGGCTCTTATTATCGAGGGGACTCGAAATTGGTTATAAATGTTGTTCAAGGTTGTGCTAAAATTAAATGTTCCTCTATTGAAGTGATGGATGATATCAAAATATTTTTGCTTGGCCTTGATTGTTTTGTTATTTGTCACACCTACATAGAAGGTAATGTTGTAGCTGATGCTTTTGCGGCTCTCGACCTACAGATTACTGGTCTAAGATGTTGGAGAGATCCAGGGGTTCTTCCTCCTAATGTGAAGCTCCTACTTGAGGGAGATATAAATGTTGATTTGTGTCATGAAAGCCACTATTTATCCAAGGGTGGCCCTATTATGGGATAGTAGGAATATGTTTAGTTATGTTAGCTTTTATAGTAAGGCTGTTAGAAGATATGTTAGTATAGATAATATGTTTAGTGCAAGTTGCTATAGTCTGGATGGGTTTTAATATTCCTAGTGTGTTGTTAACATTCTCCTAATTTTTTCTTACGGTTAGCCTTTTGGGATGGTTGTATTAGGGACAACACCCTATTTTTTGCTACTCTTTAATATATAAAACAACAATATATTCTATTTAGTTTTATTAAAAACTATTAACTATTTATAAGTTTCTTTAAGATGAAATTGTGAACTTATTTAATTTAACATTTATTTTTAGTCTTTTTATTTAATAGATATTGTGAAGTCTCATTTGAGATTATTTGATAGTGATACAATTATTGATCATATAATACATTTCCATGCATATTTTTAAGATTCAAACACTTAGTTCAATTTTAGTTTGCATCATTTGTTTACTTTAAATACTATGTTGTGTCTCTAATATTGTAATCTAATTATAACCACACATAGTATCATCTTTGACATCCAAAAGTTGATTTTCACATTCTAATGTATGACTTCTTACTCCAATTCACTGTTGGAAGTCTAATATGGGAAAACAGTATATTGAGAGTGCACTTCTAAAACAAACTGATTCAACATGTATTCATAAACATAAACTAAAATTCTATACCAAATCTAACATCTAATCATATCCATAATGAACACATAACACAAAGCTTTGGTAACCCAGAAACCCTTGAAGGTAAAACCGGGGTGGGGATGAAACCCACAAATCTTCACTACTGTAGTAATAAAGTGTATCTTTTAGGGCTACAATGTTTAATAAATTCTGATGATCTACCCCGTGAGGGATTTTCCATGTTAAGAGCTTACAAACTTATACAATCTACCTTGTTAAAGGATTTAAACTTACAAAAAAGTAAGCACTCTGTTAAGAGATTTACAAAGGCATGTTAGGACCACTCTGTTAAGAGATTTACCCTGATTCACTTGCTAGAATGTATCAGTACTTGATCCTTCAGTCTACACTATAAATGTTGATAAAGGATCTCCTCTTTCCAACTCTTAACTGATCTCTCAATTTGATATATCTATGTTTTGATCTTCACTGCTCTTCTCAGCCACTCTGTCAGGTCAATGCTTCATATATGAAAAACATGCATACACACTTGATCTCTGCTCTTCACATCCACATCCACACACATGTATATACATTAGGGTTTGAATCATTCCATATATAGATCACTAATGAAACATCCAGATCAAGATCAACAATCTAGATTCATCATATTTTGCCGCTTAGGCATCCCTAATTTTGATTGGTTGCATGGCTTACATAGGGATCCATGATCTCATAAATAACACATAATTAATACATTAAATATCTATGAATGATCATTAAATGATTCATAGAAGTCAGCCAAAATGGTTTACCTTGGTGTTTGTGCCATCCCAAACACATACAAAAATTGTCATACTCGACATATGTAAACTTTGGTGCTTGGTCAATACTGTCTCACTCGGCATATCCATATGTTGTCACTTGGCACTAACTCTTCTATGCAACTCGACAATCATTCTTCTTGACAATTATTGAGTACTCAGCGACCACTAAATTGCTTGACAATAACTGCTTCTTGGTCTCTGCCTTAGTGGTATGGCTCGGTCGTAGTGATGACCGACCAACCTGCCTTGGTTATGACTAAGTGTGTGACTCAAATAGAAAAAAAACTTGGAGATCAACAATCTCCCCCTTTGACATTAGTGGCAAAAACACTTTGTCATGAATCTTCAATCCTTTACAAAAAATAGTACTCAAGTAGACTTAGAACTCCCCCTAGGATTGTGACTCAGTCTTCATAAAGACTACACTACATATACAACATATGTACATAATTATAAAAAAAAATTTATAACTTATGACTTATTTTCCTTTATTTCCCCTTTGCTGGCAGTCATTGCATTTCCCCCTTTTTTTTGTCACTCTTATCTGTTGGGGTTGTAGGGGTCAGACCATACTTGTCCAAAAATGGTTTATCAATTTGTAGGATCATCGCCAATGCATTATCCCAACTTGTTCTGACATATTCCAAAACCTGTAACTTGATTTCTAGCTCGACATCTAGATCAATCAAACTCTCTGCAATATTCAGAGGTGGATCTATCTGTGCTAATTCCTTGATTATTTTCACCTCTTTTTGCATGACCTCCAAATGAGGTATCAACATAGTTTGAATAGAAATTAATTTATCCCTTATTCTTCCATCATTAGCCATGAGCTCAGCTAATCTCCCTTGGT
Source organism: Thuja plicata (assembly GCA_018584345.1). Taxonomy (NCBI): domain Eukaryota; kingdom Viridiplantae; phylum Streptophyta; class Pinopsida; order Cupressales; family Cupressaceae; genus Thuja; species Thuja plicata. The sequence continues at coordinate 2,634,642 of MU223253.1, read as the reverse complement.
CATGTGTCAACTTGCTAAAATGAATAGAGATGGAACTTACATCCATGCTTAGTGAATGTCCTGTTGACTTCAAATCTGATTGTAGCTTCTCAATAAGATGTTGATTCTCCTTTGTAAATAATTCTATATCACAAAGTTGTTTGTATAAATAAATACAATTTTCTACAACTTCTTCTAGGTTGCTTACCAGATCATAAAGTGCAACCTGCTTCATAGTAAGCTGTGTTGCAACTTTCTCAAGTACTTTGGTCTCAAACTTTCTCTTAGACCGTTGCATGAGATTCTCATTTACATCGATATCATCATTGTTTAACTTTTGAACAATATGAACAAATTTTTCTAATATAGGTGTCTTCTCATTTAGATCATGAAACTCAAATGCATCAACAGAGATATCTTTAATGTCATGTAGTACTTGCTTCTGTTGATGTTCCCTTTTAATTCTTGTTGCTTGCTCTTCCTATTTAATAAATCCTACAAGATTAGCATTTTCTCATAAGACAAGTTATCATTATACTATTTTGGAATCACTATAACTTCATCAAGTGTTACTTCAGTGCTTAGAGAATTGTCCTTTTTCTTCTTATGTGACTTCTTCTTCTTGGTCTCTAGTGAACTTTTGCTTGGTCTTTGTTCGGCTTTCAAGGTATTGGTAACACCACTGATTGAAACTAACTCCTTTTGAGTAATAATTACCTTCTATTTAGGTGTATCAACACTCTTGATTTTAGTGTGTACAAGAGGTGTGACATTAGGTAACTATACTAATTCTTGAATAACCTCTTGCTCCTTAGGTTCCTATTTCTCCTCAGTTTCAAGAGTCTTGGTCTCCTCTATGTCTTCTTCATGTGATTTAGAGATATTTGATGTAGACTTATCTAGTTGATCTTCTTTTCTCTTATCTCCTTCTTCATTTATTTCAAGGTTTGCTTCGGTAGGTGAATATGGAATTGTGAATGTTTCTTTACCCTGATCCTCGACATTCAAACCTTGTGTACCCTCATCAGTTGCTAAATCCCCAGTCTGTTCATCCTCAACCTTATCCTTCATCTCATCCTCAACATTATTAGGCTCATTAATATCTTCTTTATTGTCAAGATCAACTTGTTTTGATGTGCCTTTATCTTTCTTCTTGTCCACTATCAATCCAAAAATAATCTGCCATATTCTTTGGCTCTGTTGTACAACTCCTTCAACATCATTTTTTAGTATAGAATAAGCTCTTAAATTTAGGAATGAATCTATTCCTATATTACTCCATTAATTTATCTCTCTACTTCTTTGTCAACTTAGGAATAATTTGAGCTAATGCTCCTTCTCTGATCTGCCTTTCTGTCATAATGACATGCTGCCATCTCTCATCAATCTTAATTTCTAATTCATCAGGGACTAGATTTCCAATCTCTAATGGTGTCATCTTGTATGATGATAACATATCCATCATTGCATCTTCTATCTTTTCCTTATCAATTTTTCTTAGCTTTTCAAACTTAATAAAATTGAATCCAGACAAACCTGCTGAATTCCTGATGTTGCGACAAATCTCATCAACATTAGTAGGATGTTTGTGTGTAGCATCTTTTAATTTGTTGATGTCCTCTATTTCTATCAATTCTTCATCTACATCATCTTTTACCAAAATGTATTTCCTTCTCAGCTTCCTCTTAGGGTGGCTCGGCTCAGCTTTAGTTTGAACTTGTTTACTTTTACCTGAGCTCTCCCCTTCAAAAATATTTAATAATGTTTTCTTTGGTGGATTGACTGATATTGTAATTGTAGATGCCTTGGTTCTTGGTATAGATGTGGTAGGAGGATTGGATTTCTACAGTGAACTCCTCTTCTTAGTTGGCTCGAAAACCATCACTTTCTTACCCTTCTTGTTCACTTCCACATCTTCATCTTCACTTTCTTCAGAGTCACTAGAATGGTCCTCACCATGACCTTGTGTGATCTATACTAGTGCATCTTCCTCTTCTTCTCCTAACACCTTCTCAAGATTCTTCACTATTTTCTTTCTCTTCCTCTCCATGGTTACAACCTTCAAATTCATGGTTACCTTTGATTTTGCTTCTTCATATTTTCCAAATCTCTTAACCTTTTTATCAACTTCTTCCACAAGTAAAGCTGTGATTGCTGCAGATGTCTCATCTATATTTACATCATAAGTTAATGGCCTTAGTCATGCTACCCTCAGTACTACAACTTGTACATAAGTGTTATCAATATTAACTAGAAAACAAACATCGTCATAATGCTTCTCTACTAGTGATACATGGATTCTGCTCCTTAATCTCATCTTTTTCTTAAACTCAAAAAAGTAATTACCCATGACATTGTCAAAATGATCTCCTAACTACTATATGAACTCATTAATCTGTACTATTACTGGTCAGTCCTGACTCCATACTACATCTCCTATAGTAGGAAAAGTATTCTGAACATAGAAAAATATGCAAACTAACAAGGATCTAAACTTACACATAGAGTTCTTTACCTTCCTGATTGATGATAGGTTCTTGGAAAGTTGAGTCATCTGTAGCTTAGCAAGATCATAAGTATGATCCTTTTTCATTATCTTCCATGCCTGATCAACCACAATCCATGAGATACTATCCAATCTGCTCGATTGATAAAACTTGTGTGCAATCACTCTAACTCCAAAGTCAATTTCAGGATCTGTGATCATTGAAATTATCATTCCTCTCTTGTTCGACTTGGCTAGAGTGTACTTCTCAATGTCTTCCTTACACTGACAATACATAGTTCATTTCCCTTGCACAATAGGGTAACTAGTAACTTGGTGGATGGTATCTTTAGTGATTTTTACTGGTCCATTCTCCATCCATAGAATCATATCATGTATTTTTCTTAGCACTATCCTGATCCATTTGATTTTGAAGTCACATGGGAAATCTAGGGCATAGACTAACCCTTTGTCAGCAATGTGTTGATGATCAGCCTTCAATGCCCCATTTTCACATAGTTTACTGTAGGCTTCCCTCAACTCAAAATCTCCAAATTCTTCAATTTTACACATGTAGCATTCTCTCACATCATGGATCATAAGAAATTTAGGTGGGATCGATGACAGGGCTCCCATAAGATCTCCCTTCATTGCAGTCTCAGGAACAGCTCGTAAATTGGGCATTGCACAAGCGTCGCTCTTGAGCAACTAAAAATCTTCATTTCCTTTTCTTGTCTCTTCACTCCAAAAGATGAACTGGCTATCATTTCTACAAATTAGGGTTCATGAAATAGATTCTAGGTAACTCGGAAACAATGGGTCTTCAACCTTTCACAATACTTGCCGACGATACATAGGTAGAATATTTACAAACTTTGCTCAAGTTTCTCTTGAATCGCCTTAGAAATTCTCTGCAAACTCTAATTGCTTTGTGAGATGAAAATGAACTGTGCAAAATTCATTATATACCATCAAACAATCAAATTAGGTCTTTAATAAATGTGTCATGCAGTGGTAGGTGGATAACAGTTATCTTCAGTCCTTTAATAAATAGCTCAGTTAACTCATTCCATCACTCATTCAGAATAGTGACTCGATCACTATTTGATGCTCGGTCAACATATTAGCTCGGTCGGTATGGGGGCTCGAGATATACTAATACTGATGCTTGACATCAATTATGCTTATTAATTCTTTGCTCAATTCTTGTCTCAGATCTGTCCTTATGCATCTTATCTTATGCAGATATGGACTTTAATACATCTTATGTTACCTGAACTGATGTAAAATATAGCATTTGAGAAAAAATTTCCTTACATACCCTTTTTCTTTAATTGGAATTAGTGTGATCACCTGATCCATTAGATTGGGTGATCTCAGCTTCACTGGATCCACTATTGCTCGCTTCTTCTTTCTTTCTCCATGTCAGATTCATCTGATTCTTTATCTGCTCAACGGTAGGCGTTGGGGATTTGGTCTTGCAGTCTCTCTTGGTATGACCGATCTTGTGACAATTATAACAGACCAAACTTCCATTCATCCAACTCTTGGATTTAACTCTAAAGTGTGTCATTATACAATTTTCTGCAATATGACCATATTCACCACAATAATGACAACTATGCCTTGTATTGTAATCCCAATTAAATGTGTTACCTTTCCTTGGTGAATTGCCTTGTTTTTTGGATGTCCATTTGGATTTTGCATTGGATCTGCAATCTTGGGTTCTATGACCAAACTTCTGGTAATCATAGAAATATGCTTGGATTCTAGGTGAAGTAGGTGTATTGCTAGTCTTTGACCTGCATTTATGTTCCTGATGTCCATGCTTTTTACAGTTAAAGCAATATCCATTAAATTTAGGTTTTGGATTGGACTTACCATTCTTGCTTCAGAAAATGTTTGTTGTGTGACCTGGTTTCCCACAATGATAACATGTAGGTTTTCTATTCTTTGGCTTTGCATTCCTCTATTCTCCACTCTTTGATGATTCTCCTTCTTCAGTGGATGACAGGTTCTCGATATGTCCAAGTCCAGAGGTGTCATTATTCCTTCTTGATGATCTCATTAGTTCCTCAAAGTATCTCAAGGCTTCATTCAATTTATTTATTCTCTCAATGAGTTCTCTTTCAGATCTCAACTCACTTTGTAGTTGAGTGTTCTCAGATCTCAGATATGTAATTTAAATGTCTTTTCTGTTTATCTCTTGATTTGCAAATAACAGTTGGTTGACCATGTCCAACTGAATGTTTGTGAGTTTCTACACATCACTTGTCCTTTCATCAAGTCTGGTAGCCATCTGTCTCTTGTCTTCTTTTGCCATTGTCTTGTCTTCCTTAGCTTTCTTCTTATGATCAATCACCTCACATAGTGTTATTGATTGAGTTTCCTGTTCTATCTTTAGACTTTTGACTCATTCTTTCAGTGTGTTGTTCTTCTCTAATAGATCTACAATTGCTGCATTACTTTCTTTGGAATCTTCATTGTCAAATAGACCTTCAGTCTCTTCTTCTTTATATGAAGTGGCATTCATCTGAGTTGCCAATTCTTTCCTAGTCTTTAAGGATTTATTCAGTTCTTCTCTTGCTGTTTCAAGTTGCCGCAGTGCCAGCTGGATGCCCATCTTCTGATTTTCAATGACCTTTCCCAACATATAAACCTCCATTTCCTAGATCTTAACTCTCAAGTGGTTAAACTTATTTTAAGAGAACAATGCTCTGATACAAATTGTTGGAAGTCTAATATGGGAAAGCAATATACTGAGAAGGGGGGTGAATTAGATCTACAATTTTTTTTGCACTTCTAAAAAAAATTGATTCAACATGTATTCATAAACATAAAATAAAATTCTGTAATAGATCTAACATCTAATCATATCCATAATGAACACATAGCACAAAGATTTAGTAACCCAGAAACCCTTGAAAGTAAAACCGGGGTGGGGATGAAACCCACAAATCTTCACTACTGTAGTAATAAAGTGTGCCTGTTAGAGCTACAAAGTTTGATCACTTGTAATGATCTACCCTGTGAGCAGTCTTCCCTGTTAAGAGCTTACAAACTTATACAATCTACCTTGTTAAAGGATTTAAACTTACAACAAAGTAGGCACTCTGTTAAGAGATTTACAAAGGCTTGTTAGGACCATCCTATTAACAGATTTACACTTATTCACTTGCTAGAATGTATCGGTACTTGATCCTTGGATCTACACTACAAATGTTGATAATGGATATCCTCTTTCCAACTCTTAATTGATCTCTCAATCTGATATATCTGTGTTCTGCTCTTTATTGCTCTACTTGGTCACTTTGTCTTGTCAATGCTTCAGATATGCAAAACATGCATACACACCCAATCTTTTCTCTTCACATCCACATCCACACACATGCATATACATTAGGGTTTGAAGCATTCCATATATAGATCACTGATGAATATCTAGATCAAGATCAACGATCTAGATTCATCACATTTTGCCACTTAGGCATCCCTAATTTTGATTGTTTGCATGGCTTACATAGGGATCCATGATCTCATAAATAACTGTAATTAATGCATTAAATATCTGTGAATGATCATTAAATGATTCATAGAAGTCGGCCAAAATGGTTTACCTTGGTGTTTGTGCCATCCCAAACACATATACAAAAACTGTCTTACTTGACATATGTAAACTCTGGTGCTCATTCAATACTGTCTCGCTCAGTATATCCATATGTTGTCACTCGACACTAACTCTTCTATGCAACTCAACAATCATTCTGCTCGACAACTATTGAGTACTCAACGACCACTGACTTGCTCAGTAGTAACTATTGCTCGGTCTTGGCCTTAGTGGTATGGCTCGCTCGCAGTGATGACCGACCAACCTGCCTTGTTTATGACTAAGTGTGTGACACTAATAGACAACAAAACTTGGAGATCAATATTCACATCCCTATCTTTCACCATGTCCAAACAACCATAAATGATCATAAAATTATTTATGAACTACTAAATAATTGCATAAAGATTTACAAACACTAAAAGAAATAATATTAATATATATTGTGATATTGCTACCAGGATTCAACTATGTAGCTTTTGAGTCAAACTCATTGACCGATATTTCATAAGTAGTGGTTCACAAGAACCCATCTCTAATGAGAATGAATGGAACACTTAGCACTCATTACATCTAGGTAATGCGCACAGAGGTGAAGCACCGAGACTTCTCAAGAGGTCATTGAGTTTGACTCAAAAACTACACAATTGAATCCTAATAACAATATCATAATTTGACTTGTTGTGGAAAATATCTCATACTTATCAATTGATTAGCTTAAGGGGCTTTCTAATGAATCGTTCATAAGGCATGACACTTGTTGAAGGTTTTACATTATGATGACCTCCTGGGAAGTCCCTGTGCTTCACCTCTGTGAACATCACCTAGATGCAATGAGTGTTAAGTGTTCCATTCATTCTCATAAGAGATGGGTTCTTGTGAACCACTACTCATGAAACATGGGTCAATGAGTTTGACTAAAAAACTACGCAATTGAATCCTAATAACAATATCACAATTTGACTTGTGGAAAATATCTCCTACTTATCAATTAGTATACATGAAACACAAAACAACTAAAACCATATACAATAACACTATTAAATTTCTTAACTAAATTTATATCCATCTAAACATTTTTATCCTCACATAATTTCTAAAGTTTCAAATCTACATACCCTTTCAAACTTTTATAAAGTTTAATTTCCATTTTTTTTGGTTACTCAACCTCTATACTACAAATAATTTAAAATACCTACAATATGACATCATATAAATAAATAAATTTCAATATAAAAATAAATTACAAAATTGCTAAAAAGATCATTACAACAACAACAATACAAAACATTTATAAAGTGAAAACTATTATAACCATATAAATCCTATCACACCCAAAAATTTAAAATAGATAAAAACCAAAATTCCCATTTCTATTCCTAATCAAACACAATATAGAAAAGTAACAAAATATCTCATATTTACGAAACTTAATTGTTTAATTTATACTCATTATTTTAAAATATTTCTCTCAAAAAATATGTGTTTTTTGTGAAATATGGAAAAATAATAATTATTTTTAAAAAATTTATTATAATTAAAAATTATGTATCATTTTAATTTTAGCTATCAAAATAATTATTATATTATAATTAAAATAATATACTATTATTTCATAAATATACATTATACAAATTTTATATTAAATAGTTATTTGCAATGAGTTTTTTTGTATTTTTTACCAAATAAAGAAAAATAATGAAAATTAATAATTATTTTTAAAATTTTATTACAATTAAAAATTCTGTATCATTCTAATTTTAGCTATCAAAATAATTATTAGATCATAATTAATTATATTATTATTTCTTAAATGTACATTATACAAATTTTATATTAAATATTATTATTTCATAAATGTACATTATACAAATTTTATATTAAATAATTATCCTTAAATTATATTTAATATTAGAACTATAATTAATTATTAGGGAAATACCTCACAAATTTAAAAAAAACATATAAACACAAATTTCAAATTTTGTATGTTACGTCATTGCATTAAAGTCTAAAGGCAATCAAATAAAGTTTTAAAAGTATATTCTAAAGTTGACAAAGAGAGGAATCCATGAATTTACCTAAGTATATTTTACCAACGTCATTTTCGCATGATTAAATTAGAGAAGAAATGGTCAATGATATCACCACGCTGTAAATTAATGTTACGGCATTGACCGTTGAATGGAGTGACTAATTTAACGGCCTTATGGTAGTATTTATGTACCCTTGCCATTTTTAAAGTTGTTCTTGTCTAATCTATTTTATATACTTATTCGTTATTATTGCATGTTTATATATTGCTTTGAAATTATTTTTTAAATCTTAAGGTTCATTTCCAAGGGGCATATGATAATCTAAAATTTAAAATTTAAATCTTTTGTATTAGTTACTGCAAACTAATTTACAGGCTCGTTATTTACAGGATCTTATATCATGACATCTAAATACATTTAGCATGCCCTTAATTTCATAAGAGATCATACATGACTACAGGGAAAATACTTTCACACTTAGATTTATAAAGGGACAAAAAACTTTATTTAGTATAGCTCATCATTGATATCTCAAACCACTAAAGGGGTTTGACCTAGAAAAATATATTCTCCTATCTAGTTGATTCTCCCATCAAGTTGATAAACCCCTTAACAACATCTCCAATATGAACTTGACAAGTTTAACTATCAATCTATATGATGAAAGCAAACGAATTTTGAGTACATATTCTATTAGATTGACCTCATGTAACACAAATCTAATCTACACAATCAATCAAGTTTGTGACACTTTGATCCGACTTGTGGTGCTTAGGACTAACTATAGAGTTTCCTAAGATGACACCAAACTAAGAAAATCATCATACACTGAGAATGAATTATCATGATAGCGGTAAATCAATTCTACACAACTCAAACACCATTTTCTCATTATTAATTTTGGAGCTAATTACCCCTATTCATCACATTTAATTTTTGTCTATTTATTACAATCATTTGTCCCCAACCTATTTAATATAGGTTAATTTATGCATATTTAATTGCATATATTTAGTTAGCCTTGTTTATTTATGTGTTGTGATTTTTATTTCATTTACATTAATGGGTGAATATGATATTTTCTTACATAACCTAGGGTTTCTACTTAGGCTTTATTCTTTTCATTAGGATTTTAGAAATATATTTTTTGATTGTCTATCTTTCATATCATATTTACCTAAGGTTTGATCATACCCCTGTGTGATCACTTATTACTCCATTTCTTGTAGGGATCTTTTTTTTACCCTTGTTCCATCTTATTTCCCAACTTGTCCATTATTAGGATAAGATAACATTTACGTTGCAATCCTAAGTCATTTTCATGATCTCTATATTCCTTGGAAGGTGTACTTGAATTCCTAGAAAAATGATGGAGAAAATATTTATTTATGACAAGATTGTAACTATAGTCATACAAAATGTACACAATTAGTGATGATGCAGATAAAGAATAATGGAGGAATGTTCTAATTGGACATCCACTTTGGGAGTGAGCTACACATGGGACTTGCATATCTGTGCAATTTGGCATATGCCATTTGCATGTCTACGAGAATTAGGTGCCTAGGTTTGTATATTATGTATGTTAGCCATAAAAGGTGTTGGTGAGTTATGGAACACTCCGGTTTGACCAATTTTGATTAGCTATCAATTGGGTGCCCATGTGAAGCCATGTGAAGATTTATTATTTTTACTATGTTTATAGGTGGTCTGTTGAGGGGGATATGATTTTGGAGTTGGTATTTTTCCTTTTGTTTTGAGATACTATTGCGGTTTTCTCACACCAACTCTTCTACCAATTGGCATATTTGGATAGGAAATTTACATTATTGTTTGCAGGTAATGAAGTGTTGTTAGATTGAAGACACAAAAGGAGTGATGGGATGAAATTGAATATATTGTAATCTTTTATTGAAGATAATGCATACTTGACTTCTCTTCTTGGCAAAATTTTTCCCCTATATAGGTTTCTCCATGTAAATCATGAGTTGTGAGATGTTCTTGTGTTGCTGATTTGTGTCATTCTTTGTATTTTTCTATCTTATGGTGATATAATATCTAGTTATTTGATGTTTAATGGTTACCTAAGATAGTTCTTTATGGCATGTTAAAGTGCTTCATTTTAGCATTATAAAGAAGTTGTATATCTCTTTATTTTTACATATGAAGACGACCTTTTTTTTTTTAGATTTGCGTACAATCTCATATTTTCATATTATAATGGTTTAATCCTTGAATCTCATCAATTTTATTATTGGATTAGAGATAGATATTTTCCTGAAATTTGGTATCATATATTAATATTTCTCCATGGGTTGCAATGGTTTGTCAATAATAATGATATTATAGACCCTAGAAAATTATAATTTTCCTTTATAGATGATAATAAAATAGTACATATATCCTTGGACACATACATAAGAAACACATACACAAAAGGGGTGCAAGAAGGGCATGAGGATGACTATAAAATATTTATTTATTAGTCAAAATTTAAAAGCTAGAACCAATTAAGGTGAAGGGGAAGTATAAAAGTGATAATAGTAATGAAAGTATAGATATTGAAGATGCAATCTATGCTTGGTTATTGGAAAGACTAAATTAGAATCGTGTAAGATTACACAACCTATAATTTTATTGTAGTACAGGTAATTATAACACCCATTGCACTCCACCATAGATGCCACCACCTTACCATAAATGACATAAAACTCACTGGAACCCCATACCCCCAACTACCATTCAAAAATCACTTCATTTGGATCTCATTTCATGTGACATTTCTCATATCAATTTTCCCAAATACTAGGGGTAGGAGACTTGAATATATACCTAGAAAGTACAGACGAAATATTTGATAGAAAGATTGAAGACTAGAGACACTACAATACACATTAATTTTTATCATTACAAGATGTTAGAATTGTTGATGCCTTTGGTATTGTCGTTGATGTCAATATCACTCAGAGTTTAGGGCCCGTTTGGTAGCTGGAATACCATATCATGGATATGGTCAATTCAGGAAGATGCTGCATATTCAGGAAGATGCTTATCCTCAAAATGAAATCTAGAATATGGATTGACCCGTTTGGTTCACCCAGAAAATAACTGAGAAGATGCATAAGGAATTTTAATTCTTTATTTTTTAATTTCTTTGAATATGGGGTGTATATGTGTATATATATACACACATGCACACATGTGTATATACATAGATACATGTATGTATATATACATGTGTGTATATATAGACACATGTGTATATGTGTATATATGTGTGTACATACACATGTATACACATATACACACATACACATGTGTGTGTATACACACATACACATGTGTGTTATATACACACGTGTGTATATATACACACATATGTGTAAATACATATACAAGTGTGTATCCATATATACACATATACACATGTGTATATACACACACACATGTATGTGTATACACATACATACATTTGTGTATATACATACACATTACATGTGTGTATATACACGTGTCTATATACACAAATGTGTATATATACACATTTGTGTATATATACACATGTGCATATATATACACACATTTGTATATATATACATCTTTATAATCACGGATTCTACAAAATATTAAATTTGGTTTGTATATACATGCACATATGTATATATATACACACATGTATATACACACATGCGTATATACACACATGTGTATATACACACATGTATATATATACATCCTTATAGCAATATAATATACATCTTTATAGTCACGGATCCCACAAAATATT
>MU223253.1:2609151-2622686 GCA_018584345.1 Thuja plicata | reverse complement strand
GACAAAATGAGAATTTCAGAATTCCAATTCCATTTTTTTCCATGGACCCAAACATGGAATTTGGCATTATCTAGAATTAGATAATGCCAATTCCAGTCCAATTCCTGCTGCCAAACGGGCCCTTAGGCCCCGTTTGTTCCGCGGAATTGGAATTGAGTCAAAACCTTATTATCACAAAATCAGGTTTTGAAATCCCGGTTTTGCATCTTGGGGAATTGGAATTTGACTCAAACCCTTATTATCGCAAAACCAGGGTATGATTTCTAATTCCACCTATTTAGTGGGAAGATGATGCCACTCATTTTGGTGTCTAAACCCGGTTTTGCTTGACGAATCCAGAATTGCAATTTAGAGAAACAAACAGCGGATTTGCAAAAACGAGAAGTGTCACTCCCAAAACCGGGAAGTGTCACTCCCAATTCCGTGAAACAAACGGGGCCTTAGGGTTGTAGAAAAACACAAGAGGGGAAGAAGCAATTTTAGTGCATTTGGTAATCCACAACAAGTTAGTGTCTCAGTGAACACATGGTATTTGCACGTGAGTTTTAGTAAAAGACAAAAGTAAACCCAAGCGAACTTCCCGCAGGTTTGCCAAGGGAAAGCACATAAAGTATGTTGAAGCACAGTGTCCAGACCCACCAACAGGCAAGCCTCACATTGTCCAGACCCACCAACAGGCAAGCCTCACTATGAACATTTGGAGGTTAAGCATATTTTTTGAGCAAAAAGAGTATAATACCCATAGTGTTGCCAAGTGGCAAATGCACGCTCAAGTTATAGCTTTGAGCGAGGGAGTATCTCTGTGAACACATGCCGCCTGTGCAAACGAAAACAAGGCAAATGAAAAATTTATTTGTGATTCAGTTTGGTGAACACGTGACGACTGGACGTGAGTTTAGAGAAAAGGAAAAAAGGTAAACGGGAAAACTGCCCGTTATTGACACATGGAAAGCTCGCAATTTGAAGGTAATATTTTGCACAAATTTTTTTCACTCAAAGCTGGATTTTCTTGGTCGGTTGATAGCGCGATGGTTGACATACCTGCATCTGTAACGAATCGCCATAATGTATATATATGTTATGAGATTCATTGGGAGGTATGGATGTGCGTAGAGGAAATGAACAGTGAGTTGATAGACATATGTGGAGAAGTGATTTGTCTAGCAACCTTAGGTCTAGCAACCTTAGGTAGATCTTGGTTTGTGGAATACTTGTCAAAATGGCTCATGAGGGTTCATCCAAAGTACCTATATTCGATGGTTCTGACTATGAATTTTGGAAGGTCATGATGCAAACGTATTTTTTGTCTATAAGTGTTGATGTGTGGGCCTTTATTGAAAATGGTTACAATGTTCCTAGTACCATACCTACAGATCCAGCTGCTAAGAAGAATTATGAAAATGATATGAAAGAAAAGTTTGCAATCCAGAATAGTTTATATGTTTTTTGTAAAAGTGATGCACTGTAAAATCTCTAAATAAGTGTGGGATAATTTGAAGAACATTTATCATAGAAATGATATAGTCAAAGAAGCGAAGATACAGAACCTAAAGACAAGATTTGAAAGTCTGAAAATGGGTGAAGATGAGAAAATAGAAGAATATCTACTAAAAGTAGATGAAACAGTAATTGGTATACGTGGATTTGGAGAAGCAATTAAAGAAAAGGATTTTTTCAAGAAGGTTTTAAGGTCTTTACCATAGACATTAATAAATATATTATGAAAGATATTCATGGAGCATTGCATATGAGATGAGGAAGTTTAGTAAAGAAGAATCTTCTAGCAAAGAAGCAGCATTCAAGGATGACAAGAAATCAAAGACAACATCATCAGACTCTGAAGATCTTGAAATGTTAGAAGCACATCTATCAAGAAGAATAAGAAGGGGGTCAGGTAAATATAAAGGATAAACTTCCATTTACATTTTTTAACTATGAAAAAATAGGTCACTCTGCTTCAAAATGTCCACTTGGTGAGTCTAATGAAGATGAAGATAATAAAGAAAAATAGAGTAAAAAGAAGTTCAATTATAGAAATAAATATTCATACAAAAAGAAAAAAGAGTTTGATTGAAGATGTTTCTGATAGTGATTCAAGTAGTTCATTTGGTGAGGAAGGTGAGGTTCTTTTTATGGCCATTGAAATTACAAATGTTAATCAAGATTCAGATAATGAAATGGATAGTGATGTAGAGATGGTTGAAGCTAATCTTGAATGTGAGCTATTGTGTGCACTGAAGAAAATTAAAAAATGAAAAGAGAACTTTGTACTCAAGAAGAAAAAGATCTTAAAGAACAAGAGGTGCTGAGAAATAAAACCAAAACCTTGGAACAAATAGTCGTTGATCTGAAAGTGCAACTTGAAGAACAAAAGATAATTGTTGTTGTTGCAAAGCTTGATGTGATTTCAAAAGATAAAGAATGTAAAAGATTAGAAGGTAAATTTGTAGAATGTAGAAAGAAGCTTGAAAAATATGAAAGTACCACCTTGGAAGACATGTTGAGTAGACAAAGAAGAGCTAAATATGTGACTGGTTTGGGCTTTAAGGTTGGACAAAGTTCTGGTAACAAAGATGATAAGTCATTATATAATATTTTCAGATCTGAAAACAAAAGTGCAGCTGTTGAGGGACAAGATAAGAGTAGTAATTCTTCCTATTATATTCCAAAGTTAGATCGTGCACTCTTGTCCAAAGGTGCATATCCAAAATCTTGCAAAGAGTCAAAAGAACATGTTAAAAGTCTCACCTTTTGCTGATAACGGGTTTCCATTCTGATTTAATTCTTATTTTGTTGGATATTGTTTCTTTTGCAATCAATATGGACATATGATGTGTTAGTAATAACTGAGAGAGGGGGGGTGGGGTGAATCAGTGGCCTTAAAAATATTCCAATAATCAACCCAAAAATTTAGTACCAAAATATTAAGCCTCTAGTTATCTTCAGTCCTATAAGATGAATGCCTTCAAATACAATTATCAAATTACTACTGCTCAGAATGCTTTGTTAAAACTTATACTGTATGTTTTCTGAATAGCAGTCAGTTAATTTACTGAAAGACAATAAATTATCTAGACTATACCGATCAATCCAGATTATCTATGTGTAATGCAAAACAATAAAGTAATGACTCATAAACACATTGACACATTGATTTTTAACGTGGAAACCCTGTTAAGGGAAAAACCACTTGGGACCGGTAACCCAAGTTTTCACTCTTCTGAAGTGAGCTCGGTGAAGAGATAACCTTGTTAAAGGTTACAAACAGACTGTTAGGTGTGACCTTGTTAGAGGATTTAAAAGTTTAGTCTGTCACTTGATATCAGGCATCTCTATGCTACCTTCCTTGATCTAACACTCACTTGGCCTGTCAATAGGTATCTGGAATCTCATGCTATCTTCATGATAAAATTTTTTTATACTCCTTAGGATGTATCTCAATATAGAAAGGATCTTTTAATCTCGCTTGGTTAAGAGACTTTCTGAATCAATGGTTAAACTGAAACAGTATGATCTGTTCACATATACAACTTATACTTACATATTTTTAGATCTATTGTAATCTCATAAAACTAATCTTATCAATATATCTCTTTTAATACCTTTTCTCCACTTTAGTTCTACTCGGTGATGCTGTGCTCTATTGCTCAGTGTCTGCAGAAAACTTTAGCTCTTTCCTCAGCTTGATTGATTAGAACTATATGAAGTTGCTCTTCACCAGTTTCTCTTCAACACCCTCTTTTTCATTCATTCACCCTCTCTTCGTAATGAATTAAGTTGTCTCTTTATAGACATATTATCACCGTAGTTAGGTTCTTGTTTTTCTTGACCTTGGCATGATCCGCAATCTTAGCCAATCAAATTTAAAGCAAAAACTCATGTTTTATCTCGCAGAGATCTTCTTTCCAATTGGACAAAATAGATTTAAATCCTTTACTTATCTCTGGCTTTATCTTTTCGATGAAAACAAAGATAACTACCAGTTAAGTCCATATTTAGCTCTGCCAGCTAGATATTGTTTCATTTATGAACTCAAGTTAATTTTGGTGTTTTAAATCTTTGATAGCTTCGGTCAACACTTCAATTCTCCTCGGGATTCTCTGTCGGTTTACACTATGATTCTGGCCGTCAGGTATGCTTGTGATTCTGCTCATCAGTGTTCTTTCTCGGGCATCACTGTGACTTTGAATTTTGGTGATCTCTGTCCGTCGGGTTCCACTAGCCATCGATGTTTAAAGTCACATAGTGAATGCTTATCTTTTATGCATTACTAAAAGCATAATCTTTATCTCTCTGATTCTCTGAAGTCTTTGACACTTTGATTATAACCAATTAGATTATATCATGTTGACATCAATGACAATACAATCCATTAAGTGATTTAATGTCTTGCATTATATTTCTACATTTTGGTGATCAACTTAACATCTTCAAACATTCAATTAGTTACATGTCATCAATCTCTCCCTTTGGCATTGATGGCAATGTACTACATTATCACACTATACTATTACTAATACAATATGAGATATAACAGTTTCATCAAGCTTTCCTAATGTAACTATTACAAATGTCTAGCTTTCGATAAGCTCAAAATAGCTTAGATTTGTTTCTTGCAGAATGGTTGTATTTAATTTTCAATCCCTTCACTGGATAGATGTAGCATCTTATGTCTCTATTTTGATATGTGCTCTGCCTTGATTGTTCCTCTTCTTGATAATCTCTTTTTCCTTTAACAACAATCTTTCTCTTTGTATGAACTTTCTCCCTTTGTTACTTCTCTCCATGAGATGGATATTTCATATGGAATCAATTTCTCTCCCTTTGAATATTGATTAACTCTTTCTTTTGATTCTCAGGAACTTCACTACATGATATAATATTTTCTGATCAATGAGATAATCTCTCCCAAATCTCTCCTTCTGATGATAATGAAATAATCTCTCCCTTTTGATCCTTCTGATAATGAGATAATCTCTCCCTTTGACAATAATGCCAAACAAAAAAAGTCATCTATATCATGTTTCATCCCTTTATATAATATATTCCTTGAATTTCCCTATCCATCAGTAATACAATGTTTTTGGTGTTTAGTGCATACTTGTACATTGCTGTGTACAGATGTATCTATTTTTGTTCATTTTAGTGTCTGCATCAACTTGAATGATCTTTAGATTATGTGTAGGCTGATGCAACCTCCGCGTCAACTTACTGACCGATAGACAAGGGTTGGAACCCTAGTCTCTGTCTTAGGTACTCAAACGTATCTTTCAGCAATGGCTTAGTGAATATATCATCTAATTGTTCCTTTGATTGAACATATTCTAATATAACCTCCTTTTCTTGCACTTGTTCTCTCAGATAGTGATATTTGATAGCAATATGCTTAGTCTTAGCATGCATGACTAGATTCTTAGAAATGTTTATTGCACTGGTATTATCACAATAGATAATTACTGGTTCAAGAATCTTCATATTCATACCTTTTAGCAATTGTTTGATCCATGCAATATTGGAGCAATTTGTAGCAGCAACCACATACTCTGCTTCTGCAGTAGACTAAGAGATGTATCCTTGCTTCTTGTTGATCCATGTGACAAGTCTGTCACCCATGAATAATGCTCCTCTAGTTGTGCTCTTTCGGTCATCAATGTTTCTAGCCCAATCAACATTTGTATAGACTTGTAGCTTAAATTTTCCTTCTATTTTATACCATAAACCATAGTCCTTAATGTTCTTCAGATATCTCAAAATTCTCTTGACAATAGTCATATGTGATTCTTTGGGATTAGCAGAGAATCTTGCAACTATTCCAACTGCATGTGCTATATTTAGTCTGGTGTGAACAACATACATTATTTTTCCAATCACTAATCTATATAAGGTCTGATTTACCTCATTGGATTTGTCTTCTTTTGTCAACTTACATCTAGTATCCATAGGTGTTCCAACTAGTTTAGAATCTTCCATCTTGAATATCTTCAGCACTTCCTTGATGTATTTGGACTGAGTGATATATATGCTTGCATCTTTTTGAAGAATCTGTAGACCAAGAAAAAAGTTGATCTCCCCAAACATAGAAATTTCAAATTCCTTGCTCATTTCATTAGCAAAGTATTTGCATAACAGTTCATTTCCCCCAAAAATGATATCATCAACAAAAATTTCAGCAATCAGAATATTACCATCAGTATCTTCTTTTAAGTACAGATTGCTATTTTCACTTGTTCTAACAAATTTTATGCTAATTACATAGGAGTGAAGTCTTTCATACCAGGCTCTAGGTTCTTGTTTTAATCCATACAAGGATTTTTTTAGTCTACATACCATGTTTCTCTTGTCTGGATCAACAAACCCTTTTGGTTGTTCAATGTATACCTCTTCTTCTAGTATTCCATTTAGGAATGCAGATTTGACATCCATATGGTATACCTTGAATCCTTTAAATGTAGCATAAGCAAGTAAGATTCTAACTCCTTCTATTCTAGCAATGGGTGCAAAGGTTTCTCCATAATCAATACCTTCTTCTTGTGCATATCCCCTGCATACTAACCTTGATTTGTTTCTTGTGACTTCTCCATTCTCATTCAGCTTGTTTATGAATATCCATTTGGTACCGATGACATTCTTGTCATCTGGTCTTGGTACTAGTGTCCATGTACTGTTCTTCTCAATATGTTCTATTTATTCATTCATAGCACTAACCCATTCTTCATTCTCAAGTGCAGTATTAACAGATTTAGGCTCAAAATCACAAAGTAAACATCTAGTGTTTAGTGACTTACTTGTTCTTGTTCCATCCTTCTTTTCTCCTATGATTTGATTCTGTGGAAGATGTCTTCTGATATACTTGGAAAGTTTTAGTTCAACCCTTTGTTCATCATTTTGATCATCTTCTTGACCTTAATTCTGATCTTCATTGTTCAGAACATCATCTTGAGGATTTTCCTAATTTTTGGTAATTGCAGCCTGATGCTTGGGTGCAATGTTCTGTTGCTTGGGAGTGATGCATTTTTTCTCAAGTAGAGTGTCAGTTTATGTATAAACAAACCTATTTTATTCCTTTGGTTCTTTTATGCTTTCCTTATCATTATTTTCTACAAATTCATCTATTTTTACATTTGCACTTTCAATGATTTTGTTAGATGACTTGTTAAGACATTTATAAGCTTTGCTTTTGGTTGAGTACCCTAGAAAGATACCTTCATCACTTTTGGAGTCAAGTTTTCCATTTCTATCATCCTTCAAAATATAACATTTACTATCAAAGATTCTAAAGTAACTCACATTGGGTGTATGACCATACCAAAGCTCATAGGGTGTCTTCTTTGTGTCATTCTTCAGTTGTACTCTGTTTAATGTGTAGACAACAATACTGACAACTTCCCTCCAGAAAGTTTAAGTGATGCTCTTCTCAATCATCAATGTTCTTGCATAGTCAACAATTGATCTGTTTCTCCTTTCAACAATTCCATTTTGCTGTGGTGTACTTGGTGTAGAAACCTGTCTTTTAATTCCATGCTCATTGCAATAGTTAGTGAATTCTTCTGAAGTAAATTCCCCTCCTCTATCTGACCTTAATAATTTTAATTTATTTTCACTTTATTTTTCTATCATAGCCTTATACCATTTAAAAATCTTAAATGCTTCCGATTTATCTTTTAAGAACATCATTGTCATCATTCTAGAATAATCATCAACAAAGAGAATAAAATACCTATCTCCATAGTAACTCTTTGTCCTTATGGGTCCACATAGATCTGTATGGACTATTTCTAGAATTGTATTAGATGTATGGGTTTTACTCTTGAAACTAGACTTTGTGTTAGAATTTAATCTTGACTTGTACTAATGTAAGTAGGAGATTCTTATGGAATCCCTACACCTATTTTGTCTTCTTGTACAAGTGTGAGGATAATTCCTTTTATTGTAATTTCCTTTTTAGTTATTCCTCCTTATGAGGAATCCTACACTTGTCTCACACACTATTGAAATGTGGCATACATAGATATGGGAGTTACCATGCAACTCCTCTCTCACATCTCTATTAAAGAGATGTCTCTCCTGCTCTTCTTAGATAGACTAAGTAGGTTAATTCTCATTCTTGAATACTATTGTATGAGCTTGGCTCTCTCTCTCTCTCTCTCTCTCTCTCTCTCTCTGGCATTTTTGCCCATTATTTATATCATGGGGGTTTTTTCATGCTTTTCCCCCTTCAAAATCTTGTCTCCTCATTGCTTGAATCTTTGGTGAATGCTCCTAGTTTTTGCACTAATTCATGGTAAATCTTCTTACTCCTTCTCATTGAATTAAATAATTTCCTTTCTCTCTTTATTTTTTGTTATTATTCTAACATGGTATCAGAGAAGGTTGGTTTAATCTTCTATTGAGTTTACAGGTGAAGGAGCTACCATATCTTGGAGCACTCCAATATCGGAGACTCTTGAGAGAGTTTATTTCATATTTTTTTACTAATCTTATTGAAAAAAAAAAATCAAATTTGTGTGCAGGTTATTACATATTTATATTTTATTTTGTTGCAGAACTATCCATTTCGCTATATCTACTTAAAATCTAATCTTCTTGCATGCAGGTTTTTTTTGTTTAACAACATTCTTTCAAGATCTGTGACTGTTTTGTTTCTTATCTCTAGTTTTTTATCTCTAGATATATATCTTTGCATGTTTATCGATGCTTACCTGTTATTCTTGACACATATTCCATTGGCCTTGTGTTGGGCTTTCTTTTTTGGCTGAATGCTGGAAAGACTATTGGTGATTCAAAAGTAGTAATACTGAGAATATTTATTTTGTGGAAATACGTGCGGAGTTGGGTGGTTCCTGTTACATTATTTTGGCACAAGATTTCTTGGTGTTAGCTTTTCTTGGCTTGGCATGGTTTTGGCATGAATATTTTCATATTTCTGCAACCGTGAGTTTCTAATATCCTTGCTAGGGCTTCATATCTTTTTCATCGAGCATCCTGGTTTGTGGTGTGATTCTTAGGCAGGGTTGAGCTAGCTTGCATGCATAGGCCAAGACGACACTCTTGCATTTGTTGCTGAGGATATCTTGATATGAATGGTGTGGGGTTTCAAACAAGTTCTTTTTCCATGTTTTGGAAAGTTATTCTCAGCATGAGCATAGAATAACAAGTGTGTTTTTGTGGCATAACCTTGACATCTTGTAGCTGTCAGTAAGAACAGTCAGAGCCAAAATCTTCTATGATTGTCGAGTAAGGTTTGATCATGAGAACTCTTCTTGGTCTCCATTCGCTACCCCCTTGCGTAGCCTAGCTTCTCACACAGCTCCCATCTACTTACGCTTTGTTCCTCTGTCTCAGTTTTTTATTCTTTCTAATATAAGTATCTTTGCAGATCACTTTAACATTTTTTTGCTCTTATGCAGGTTACTTGCAGTGTTTATCATTTGATTCTTATTCCTTGCACAGCCAGCTGTTCAATTCTCTTTTCTTAGTTATGTCTGCATTTCCTTTTCATAATTTTAGTTTTTTGACCTTTGCATCGTACTCTTGCAGGCACCCACATTATTATATCTGAGCTCTTACAACTCTTACCTATGTTTAGCCATAAACTTGATTCTTCTAATAGTTTAAACTTTTATTTAATATTAGTACTTCAAATTGTTTATCATTTGTATTAGTTTTAACATTTTTTTTGCAGATGAATCATCATTCCTTCATATCTTTTAGCCAATAGTTGTAGATTTTTATTATTACATTATTCTTTTGCAGGTTCATAATTAGATTCTTTATAACTGTTTACATCTATTTATCTTTAGTTTTTTAAAAATTAACATTTTGTTTATATCAATAGTTTAATCTTTATATCTCATTTTATTCTTAGTTTTATCAAATTTTAAACTCGTAATCAAAATTTACTTATTTTTTTTTACAAAAAATGATAATTTTTTAACACTTATATATCTTGTTTCACTTCATATTTCTCAATTTCGTCTGGAACCCATTTCCAGTTTATGGTTATAAACTTAATTCTATAGCTAATTTATTATTTAATTATCATTAAAATTTGTTTCATCACTTTAACAAAAAATTAAATTTATTTGAACATTTAATATTTCTGGCATACTGATATTTACTAATCGCGTTAAATTAGTTTTTTGGATTCATCATTATATCTTGCAACTTGTATTTAACTTTATTTCAGTTAATTTTGATAATTAATCATGACAACATTAATGCCAAATTTTAAACTTACAAGTTCAAATTATTCTGTTTGGAGGACGCACATGTCTATTTTTTAAAAATCTCGCCACCTTTTGGATATTGTGTCTTCACCAATTTTGAAACCGACATCCACCGCTCCTCAGGCTGACCATGATTCCTGGCAGTTGAAAGATTATGAAGCATTTGGTCTAATTGGCTGCTCTTTAAATCCAAACTTATATCACCTTATCTCCGATTGTACTGAGGCTCATCAGGCTTGGCATGTCCTGGAGAACACATTTCAAACTCACCAAATTTCTACACCGCAATGTGACACTATTTATCCTTTAAATGACTTTCCTATTTGGGATGACCCATGTTATGATGCTTGTTTTTGGGATGATCCCCTAGCTACCTATTTTCCTCATAGAGATAACATGTTATAGTTTGATGATGTTTCTTATTCTCATACATATTCTGCTTTTTTAGAACAAGAAGATGAAATTATTGATACATTTCTCAATGTCACTTTGCCCTCATGTATTACAAGAGATGATGTTCCCATTTTCTCCAAAGTGGATTATGAATTTTGTGACACTCAAATGGTTATTATGGAGGACCAACCTCCTTCTCTAAACTCTAGTCTTCCTCATTATGATAATGGTAATATTATTGATAGTGACTATACTAGCTCTACTTTTGATTCTGCATCTAGTGATGATTTCATTTGGTTTACAAAATCTCTTTATGAAATGAATGACGTACTTAATGATAATCAATCTATTTTTACTTTATCAGATTTTACTGATTCATATCTAAAGGGAGATCCCAATTATGGGAGATCCACTTGTGGTTATTATCATTTTTTAGGTAATATTTCTTGGAGAAGAAACTATGATCAATCTCCACGTGTACTTGAACATTTGGGCATATCTCAACAAGCACCTAAACCTGTGTATTACAACACTCAAAGGACCCCTATTTCATGATCAAAGCATATATCAATTCACCATCACCTCATATTAACACAAAGTGAAGACAAGAAAATTTACCTCCTCTACTATGAGAAAGCTTATCAAGTTGCAGTTTTTTGTAAAACCCCAAGTAAAGATTAAAGGGGGGTGTTAGAATTTAATCTTTACTTGTACTAATGTAAGTAGGAGATTCTTATGGAATCCCTACCCCTATTTTGTCTTCTTGTACAAGTGTGAGGATAATTCCTTTTATTGTAATTTCCTTTTTAGTTATTCCTCCTTATGAGGAATCCTACACTTGGCTCACACACTATTGAAATGTGGCATACATAGATATGGGAGTTACCATGCAACTCCTCTCTCACATCTCTATTAAAGAGATGTCTCTCCTTCTCTTCTTAGATAGAATAAGTAGGTTAATTCTCATTCTTGAATACTATTGTATGAGCTTTGCTCTCTCTCTCTCTCTCTCTCTCTCATTCTTAGGCATTTTTTTCCCATTCTTTGTATCACGGGGGTTTTTTCATGCTTTTCCCCTTTCAAAATCTTGTCTCCTTGTTGCTTGAATATTTGGTGAATGCTCCTAGTTTTTGCACTAATTCATGGTAAATCTTCTTACTCCTGCTCATTGAATTAAACAATTTTCTATCTCTCTTTACTTTTTGTTATTATTCTAACATGGTATCAGAGCTTTTTGACAATTCTTGCACATGATATGCTCGGGTTTAGTCATGCTCGGTAAGCCTTTGACATTCCTTTTGTTGCTTATCTTTATCATGTTGCCAAAATTCACATGACACAATATTTTGTGCCACAACCATATGTCTTCATTTTTAGCCATTAAAAAAGTGGTGTTAGTGTCATCAAGATAGAAAAGGTTACCTTTTGTCTACACAATGGTTCCAATCAACCTTCCTGATTCATTGAAGATCTTTTCCTTCTTATTTTAAAATTCCACTCACTGACCTGTATTATTCAGTTGTGAAACACTTAATAGATTATAATTTAGTCCTTTTACCCAGTAAGCATTTTAACATTTGATCAGGTTATTCAATATTATAGTTCCTTTACCTTCAACTGGATAAGGTGTATCATTTCCCATTCTCACTGAACCACCATTACAGTATTCAAAAGTCTCAAAATTTTGTTTATTATCAGTCATATGGTGAATGCAACCACTATCTATGATCTAGACATCATTATTACCAAATTCAGATACGAGTGCAGTTTCTACATACCTTTCTTCTTCTTATTTGTCTGAATCATCCTTCATGGCTACAAATACCATCTCAATGTCTTCTTCTGATTCAGTGTCAGTGTCATCATCTCTGTTCTCAGCTAGGTAAAAATCTTTCTTCCCTTTGTCCTTGTAGTCTCGGGTATCTCTTTTGTCAGATTGACAATTGCTTTGGTAATCTCTATTATCACCTCTATCAAACTTCTTTTCATATGATCTGTCATTTCCTCTGTCATCTTTTCTTCTGTTTGGACATCTTGTAGAAAAGTGTCCAACCTCTTTACAATTGAAACATACAAGTAGTAATTTACCTTTGTATCTACATTTGCCTCTCTTTATTCTTCTGGCCTTTAGTGCTTCAATCTCATCAAGTTCTTGATCCTCATTATCATTGTCACTATCATTTCTAATAGCATGTCTATGACTTGAGTTACTTATCTTTAAAGAAGATTTGAATGCAAATTCTATAGATGGTAAGAAACTATTATCAAAGTTATTCATTTCAAATGAAATCGGTCTACCAATCATACTATCTAGAGTAACTATATTGTTTGCAACTGCTCTCATTTCTTGAATAGCAGAAACTCTAATAGCATATAAATGAAGTAAGGTTCTTAAGATTTTACTTACCACTATCTTCTCTTCAAGTACTCCTCCAACTCCTCAGATAGCATTGACTACCTCTTTGATTCTGCAACTATACTAAGTGACATTTTCTCCTTCTTTCATCCTTAGGTCATCAAACCTCCCTCTTAGGATTTCTGACTTGGCTCTTAGTACATTGGCATCTCCTCCATGTGCCAGCTTCAACTGATGAAGGGACACACCACCCTTACCAACTCATACCAAAAAAATATAACAACATGGAGATAAAGAGAAGATAAAATACTTTACAAAGTATACATTAATACTTGAAAATAATTACAACTTGATAGATCTTACATCCTCAAAGCGTACAATTCAAGAGCTTCAACTTGAGAGATTCTTCCCCAATACAAGATCCTACAACTTAAGAACTTTTTTCTCCAATAGGAGATTCTACAACTTTGAGAGCTTGCTTATGAATGCTCCTATGCCTTCTTTATATAGGCATTTACCACCCAAGAGATTACAACACAACCAATGTGGGATAAAAGGTA
>MU223253.1:2585422-2609101 GCA_018584345.1 Thuja plicata | reverse complement strand
CACCCAATTAATATTAAGCACCACCATGTGGGCCAATTACAAAATTACATTGCATTTGTGGGCCAATAAGAAAATAGAAAGGTGTAACTACCTAGCTACAAATATTAAATGCAAGAACTTTCTATAATTTCTAAAATGTCACCTACACACCTCGATAAATGAAATGATTTCTTTTTATTTATTTATTTTTCTTTTATTCCATCTATGCACCTTGGAAAATGAAATAACTTTTTTTTTTTCTCCTTTTTTTTTTGTTATCATGCCCCCTTTTTATTTTGTGATGCAAGATGCTCCTGCATCATCAACTTATCCCACTTTTTCTTTGTAGAGGTGTAGGTTTTGACATCTTCAAACTCAGCATCGGAGAGCGATGATGAAAGTTCTATCATCATGCAATTATGCTCATGCTTTACTCTTAATTGCTCAAGAGTTTGAGGTCCTATAGGCAACACATGTTCAGTATCAAGGTATTGAGTAACATCATTTCCAATACCTAATAGGCGGAGTCTTATTCTACTTTGCCATGATGCAAAGTTGTCTTTATTCATCTTGGGCACATCTCTTCTGTTCATCTTGTGATATTTTGCTTGAGCTAATAAACTCCCTTTCTAAGCACACAAGCTCTGATACCAATTGTTAGTAATAATTGAGAGGGGGGTGGGGCGGGGGGGTGAATCAGTGGCCTAAAAAATATTCCAATAATCAACCCATAAATTTAGTACTACAACATTAAGCCTCTAGTTATCTTCAGTCCTATAATATGAATGCATTCAAATACAATTATCAAATTACTACTGTTTGAAATGCTTTGTTAAACCTTATACTATATGTTTACCGAATAACAGTCTATTAATTTACTGAAAGAGTGTAAACTATCTAGAGTATACCGATCAATCCATATTATCTATGTGTAATGCAAAATAGTAAAGTAATGACTCATAAACACATTGAAACATGGATTTTTAACTTGGAAACCCTGTTAAGGGAAAAACCACTTGGGACTGCTAACCAAAAAAATTTCATTCTTCTAAAGTGAGCTCGGTGAAGAAGCAACCTTGTTAAAGGTTATAAACACACTGTTATGTGTGCCCTTGTTAGAGGATTTAAAATTTTAGTCTGTCACTTAAAATTGAGCATCTCTATGCTACCTTCCTTGATCAAACACTCACTTGGCCTGTCAATACGTATCTGGAATCTCATGCTATCTTCATGATCAAAATATTTGATACTCCTTGGGATGTATCTCAATATAGAAAGGATTTTTAAATCATGATTGGTTAAGAGACTTTCTGAATCAATGGTTAAACTGAAACAATATGATCTATTCACATATACAACTTATACTTTCAGATTTTCAGATCTATTGTAATCTCATAAAACTAATCTGGTCAATATATCTCTTTAAATAACTTTTCTCCACTTTAGTTCTTCTTGGTGATGCTGTGCTCTGTTGCTCAGTGTCCACAAAAAACTTTAGCTCTTTCCTCTACTTGATTGATCAGAACTGTATGAAGTTGCTCTTCATCAGTTTCTCTTCAACATCATCTTTTTCATTCACTCACCCTCTCTTCATAATGAATTAAGTTTTCTCTTTATAGACATAATATCACCATTTTTAGGTTCTTTTTTTTATTGATCTTGGTGTGATCCGCAATCTTAGCCAATCATATTTAAAGAAAAAATTCATGTTTTATCTCGCATAGCTCTTCTTGCCAACTGGACAAAACAACTTTAAATCCTTTACTTATCTCTAGATTTATCTTGTCGATGAAAACAAAGATAACTACCAGTTAAGTCCATATTTAGCTCTACTAGCTAGATATTTTGTCATTTTTGAACTCAAGTTAATTTCAGTGTTTTAAATCTTTGATAGCTTTGGTCAACACTCCAGTTCTCCTCGGGCTTCTCCATCAGTTTACACTATGATTCTGGCCATTGGGTATGCTTGAGATCCTGCTCGTCAGTAATGCTCATCGGTTCTCTTGCTCAGGCATCACTGTGACTTTGACTTTGGGTGATCTCTATCTATCCGGTTCCACTAGTCGTCAGTGTTTAAAGTCACATAGTGAATGCTTGTCTTTTATGCATTATTGAAATCATAATCTTTATTTCTCTGATTCTCTGAAGTCTTTGACACGTTGATTATAACCAATTAGATCATGTCAAGTTGACATCAATGAAAATACAATCCGTTAACTGATTTAATGTCTTGCATTATCTTTCTGCATTTCGGTGATCAACTTAACATCTTCAAACATTCAATCAGTTACGTGTCATCAGGATGAATAATTGATTTTTTTTTTGATGAGGCATTCTAGATTTAATCTTGGATACGTTTTTCATAGAATGAGTGCACTGCTATATTTTAAGTGCAATAATGTTGGCCATGTCAAGATAAACTGCAGACTAATGATAAACCAAAGGGAAGAATTCATTTTTGTTTAGAAAAATGATAAAAAAGAAGAAACATCAGAGGTTAAGAAAATGAAACTGTGGAGACCTAAAGTGGGCAAGAATCTTGGTAAGTCCATGATAGTTCAATTTTATTTACATTATGATAAGAAGGACTTATGGATCATAGATATTGGTTGTTCTAACTACATGACTAGAGACAAGAGGAAGTCCACAAAGTTGGTCAGTTATGAAGGTAGTTGCGTGAGCTTTGAAGATGACTCTATTAGTTCCTTTTCTTCCTGACATAAAAGGTACTCTTAAAGAGCTTGCTCTATTTATCCCAGACACTGACCAAGCAAGATACAATATGATAGAAACATGGTTTTTGGACCCTCTACACTTTGAGCTCCATAAACACGGGTGGGATTACCCTTCCAACTTAGAATAATCAAATCACTAAATCATTCCAGTAGAATATGAATGGAATTACAGGGATTGACCACTATAACATTTATTGAACATACCAAACATAAAGGTAAAGATCAATTTTAATAGTGATAGTCATCTAATTCAATGGACAATAGACCAGTGCTTAATCCTAGGGTATGGAGTCATTTTTCCGTAGCTTCACCCTTTTTGCTTATGAAAAGAAATTAAAGACAACTACAGAATCTGATATAAACACAGGTATACCTTATATATCTATCCTTATACATATATCATATATCAAATTAATTCATCAAATTCATTATAAACATTGAAGCTTACTGAAAATAATCCTAAGGCAATTTTAATCTTTCCTTGAAAGAACCCTAGAACTATTTCAAAATCTGCCTAACAGATGCATAAACTGAACGTTCCTTGAGCATTCAATTTACATAAAATTTAGAAAACCATAATGAAAACAAAATACTCATCATATGTTTTAGAAACTATTGATGGATTTCATTTTGTATTCATAATCAGAATTGCTAATACATTCAACAATGATTTAAAAAACCCCCAAAATGTATTGGTCTTAAACAAAAGTTTTTACATTTAAACTTGTACTTCCAAATGAAAAATGGCTATCCCTCTCCCAGTAGTCTTGGAATTATTTTATAACTAAGGATGCAACAACCTATGGACTACATGGGAAAGATTTACAAAATCTTTTCAACAATAATTTTGTAGTTTGCATAAAAACAAAAGTTTTCATAGAAAACAGGTGGCAAAAGTTGGAAAAGTCTAAACAAGGTTTGTTGTTGCAGTTTGACAATATCCTCTTCATCCTTTCAAATTTTGTTCCCACCTATTTACCTCTTTGGTGGTGGTCCAATCAAATTTTTTTACCTGTTCTAGCTTTCCCACAACTTCTATCCATCTGACATCAATGGTTGTTCTGGCCTCTCAAACAAACTTTGCCATATCTCTCTCAACCTTGAAGAGGTTGTCAATCAATTCATTGAAATATTCAACATTTACATCCTTCTCCAAGAACTGCTTAATCTCCTCATTTTTAAATATTCCATCAAATCCATCCGTCCAATCAGATTGTGGCTTCAGAATGCCAGCTTCATCATATATCTTAGGGATCAGGGGTGGGCAC
This sequence comes from Thuja plicata, assembly GCA_018584345.1. Lineage (NCBI taxonomy): Eukaryota > Viridiplantae > Streptophyta > Pinopsida > Cupressales > Cupressaceae > Thuja > Thuja plicata. Next base: position 2,605,119 of record MU223253.1, on the reverse strand, counting down.
TGGTCACCAAATAGTTGCAATTTACTAATTATCAAGGCATCCTTGCCATTAAAGAAACCATATGTATTATTTACCTCATTGATCATTTCAATGGTATCTGTGATTTTATTAGGAAAATCATCACTGTATAACATGGTTGTTTTTAGTTTATCCATCAACCTATCTCTTCCTGACCAAGTCTTGAATGTGGGGTCTAAGAAGGTCATGGATTCAGAATATACCCTTGATGCTTCTTGTAGTGAACCATATAGTGTATATATTATATCAGTCTTTTGCTTCAGAACAACAATTCGATGTTGAAGTATGGGTAAAATGATAGACATGATATTTATGCTTTGTCCTTGTGAGAATTCTTTGGACTTGCCTTCTGCCATTGCTGAATCTTCTTTTGTCTTAGTGGCAGTGTCTGTCTCAATTCTTGGTATTTCTTGAGGGGCTGGAGCCTTCTCTTTCTTACTTTCCACTTATTCCTCCTTCAATTTGGCAATTTGTTCCTCAAGGCATGATTATGAATCATAGTTTCCTCATGCTTATTTGCCAATGCCATCATCTGGCCAAAAGTTGTTTCATACCTTTTTGACAAGTCATCAACCTTTGCCAGTTTCATGAATGATACTTGAGTCATCAACTAAGCTATCTTAGTGTCTGTAGTGTTTTTCAGATTCCAAATCATCTTGTCTGCTCTTTTTTCCTCTCTTATGGTCATGACTAGAGGCTTTTGTATAGTAGGGGCCAATGACCATATAGCTAGAGTCTTGGATTTAGGATCAAATCGTGGTCCTTTTAGAAATTCATCAATTTCAAACTCTACTTTCATTAAGGGGTCTTCTTTCCTCCTGATCTGGTCAATGATGAAAGTGGATTGTAAGTCCCAATCTGGCATTAATAGCACCCCACTATTCTATACCAACAGTCTTTCTTGATCCACAGTAATCAACTCACTCTCAGGATCATAATCCTAGATTGTCTTCACAATTTCCTCATTTTTGTCTTCCTGACCTTCTCCTGTGATCAGGCTCTTCCTTAGATCCTTCTACTTCATTTTAATCAAGAAACTCTTAAATTAATCAGATTTTATGAATTCATCATCTTTCATGAATTCACTGGCCATCATTACTCTCTCATCAATTTCTTTGAATAACACCATCTGATTATCCCCTTGACCTTCAACCTAGGGTTCCTTTTGCATTTGTCTTTTGAGCCTCCTGAAATATTTTCCATGCTTTGTTATTATAGCCTTGGCCATCATCTTCCTATCCTGCCCCTTGTGTTTTGTTTTTTCTTGGGTGGCTCTCTAGCAGAGGTAGCTTCTTCACCCATCTCTTCTTCTCCTTGGTGAAATTATTCCTGTTGTTCTTCATTTTCCTGTTGTTGTTATTGGTGTTCCTGGTCATGCAGTGAAACATGAACATGGGATCCTTGGGATTGTACATCTTCGGCACTGAACTATGACACTTGTGCCATTAATGTATCATAAGACTTGAGCATCTCCTCCATTCTCTATAAATATGGGAGGTCAGGGAAAAAATTAGAAAAACACTTATCTGATTCTTTCCAATCAGCTTATGCCCTGACAAGGTTATCCCATTTCCTTCTTCTTTCCTGGATTTCATGTCTATCCAATTTGGTTCTCACAATGTCTTCATCATCTAGTGGCTCATGATCTCTAATTTTTTGCCAAGGAGTCAGCTTTCAGAGCTATTTTTACAAACTGTGCTGGATCACAGAATCTAGCAATTGCTGGAGACATTCTGTATTGCTTTAGGAAATTTTTGATTAGATCAAAAACTCTCTTCCCAATAGAGAAATCAAAACCAACCCATAGCCTAGGGACAAAAGTACCCTTCTTGTGCCCTTCCAAAAACTCTTTGTCAACCCAAGTAATCTGCCAAATAAACTCTAAGAAAGCAACCCTAAGAGGGACAAACATGGGGAGAATGTGAGGTGGTTGTGTACAACCATATACCCTTATGATAGTAATATGATCAAATTAGAAAAAATCACCCCAGTTGTGAGTAATTGGCCAATTTGGAACAAATTGCCAAGGTCTTAAAACTCTTCTGACCTCATTTGAAAATCTCTTCCTATCAGTTCCTAGTAAGTCAAAAATTGGATCCACAATCCAATTACAGAAACATACATAAGATGAATTTATTTTTGAGCTATCCCATACCTGTGTCCATCTTTGTATTGGTGCATTGATACCATACTCTAAAATGAAAAATTCAAGCTCTTTGTCCATGGAATCCCTATTAAAATATAGAATCATACACATTAAATGGGAATAATGCTTAAAAGTCTGCACAGGGGCATCATAATGAATCTCTACCAATGTAGCATGTATAGCTTCAACTATGTATCCCACATAATCATAATCAATGTTGACTTTCAGGTGCTAGATATTCATGGCCATCATGAGCACATCCTGGGGTACTGTTGAGTCTCCATAAAAACCTAATACTCTAGTAAGGCCATAAAATGTGCACCTTATATAGTGGTGAAAGAGGGACAAGTCAAAAGGTTGTTTGAGGTTCTCTAGGACCTTTACTAAATTCCTATCCACCCTGGGCATATATCTGGGCATATCAAACTTTTTGATTAATTTTTCCATTTTCTTGTAATCCGCCTGAATTTTTTCTAGCTCAATCTCTGTGCATAATGCACCAGTGATCCCAAAGGCTTCTGATACCGATCTCCTGTCTATGGATACTAAGTTTTCTTTATTTTTCTTTCTGATTACCCTAGCTACTGGGCAATAATTCTTAGCAAGTTCCCTGATTAACCATATATCCACATATATGTCAGGCACAATCAATTTTGCCATATTTAACTCCTAGGGATTGTAAATAGGTACTTGTTTAATCCTATTATTCCAAAAATAATGGAACAAAGTATTACCAGAGTTTGGAGTGACCGGATTTCTGCATTGACACCATCTGTCTTTCCACTCATCCCAGTTAGCACTTTTTGCATTTGATGTCCTGGGCAATAAATCAGAAAATTCTTCTATGTATTTATTTATTGCAACCTTCTTCTTCTTAGACCCTTGTGAGGTAGTGCTAGTGGTAGTTTGACTCATCTTTCCTTTTCAGATTTCACTCTTAGAAGAACAAGCTCTGTTGATTTCACAACAAAAACCTGCAAAGCGCAAATGAGAGTTTTACATAATCAAGCTCAATCATTCATCTTTATAGCCATCAAATTGGCATCTTGTCCACTTGAATGCCAAATTATCACACTTGCAGTGTCATGCAATCATCTCTCTGTAACTAATGCTGCCATTAATTCACACTGTATGATCCTTGCTGGAAAAGAGTACACACTTTTTCTCTTTTCGCACTCATAAGCCTGAAATGAGCCACATGTCAACTTGTTGCTAACCCATTGTACCTTTCTTATATTCAATTTTTTCCTTGTGAGTGAGCGACAAGACCTTTCTTTTTAAGCATTCATGCACTCATGACCTGTCTTTTCTTTGGTTCGTATGCTTTGCGACTAGGCGATGACCTAACCGGAAATTTTATTATTTGATAATCACGCACTCGCTATCTCTTTATGCTTTATAATTATACCTGGGTGAGTGAGTGACGTTAATTTTCCATTCATCAGTCACAGAATCGCCGCTCAAAACTTTACTTTAATTGAAACCCCACGAGTGAGCGATATGACCTTTATTACTTAGTCACTTTTCAGTCGCACACTCGCTGACCTCTACTTATCATGCTTTGCGCTTGAGCGAGTGAGTGGTTTTTTAAAACAATCATACATTAATTTCTGGTCACGCAGTCACCATGGATTTCTAATTTGTCTTTATACCTCTGCGGGTGAGCAATGACTATTTTCATTATGCACTTTTACTTAGTCCCTCACTCGTGCTACAAGATATTCTAGTTCATAAGCATTATCGAGTGAGCGATGACCCTTTTTTATTATAGTCTCATACTCGCTGCTGAGATTTCTTTATGGATGAATCCTTCATGACTGAGTGAGTTCCTTCATCACACCTTTACAATGTATTAATCACTCACTCCCTGATCTCTCTTGACTGATCTTTCTTTCATCAGCGACTGAGCGACAACTTTCCATTTTTCTTCATCGCACACTCATGACCTTAAAATCTTAACCAACACATTATCTGCAAGTGAGCAGTGGATATCATACTTTTATCAATCACACACCCGCTAGCATCTTTTCATTTGACTTTATTCATGGGCAGGTGAGCGATAGCCTTTTCTTTCTTTCATCGCACACTCACAAACTTATCATTTGAAACAACAAATCTTTGGCGAGTGAGCGAGAGAAAAATTGATCATTTAGTCGTGCACTCATGTACTTTATTAACACTGCATATTTCCTATGCAACTGAGTGACAAGGAACATCTGATGACCAAAACATACTGTATCGCGTACTCGCACTGTAAAAAATGTAAAAGTTAAGACTTGTGTGAGTGAGCGCCGTTAAAAATATGACTTCCTCGCGCACTCGCGGGTTCAAATGATATGCATAATAAATTATCCCGATTGAGAAACTATACTTTCTCTTATATCACTCGCTCAGTCATGGACCAAAAGTGAAAGACCTAAGACCATCACGACTGCACGATACATAAAAACTTAACTCATCGCTGACTCGCTGAACTTTTTAACACAGAACTTGATCCTCCGCAAGTGAATGACATACAAAACAATTCCATCTCGCTCAGTCATGGACTGATAAACTGGCTTCAATATTACATCACGATTGCACGATTAAGACAAATTAATGACCAAGTTGCTTACTCACTCACTCAAATAGACAATTTAAAAGACCAGCGCGGGTGTGTGACTAAAACCTAGAACAAGGCAATTTGAAGACTTAACCATAAAATTGAAATTTTGACATGCAACCACATGGATTTTGAATCAAAAGATGTGGGAAACCTTGCCAAAGAAAGGAAATTTGAAAATTTTGATATGCAGTGCTAACAATGGCTCTGACTGGGAAAGTTAATTGCAAAATTGACATTAGAAGTCAAAAATCTGGGAGACAGACGACAAAACAAAAAAAAACTGTACATACACACACAAAAACCACACTAAAGCAGGGAAATCTAATCTACTGTGCATGGAACAAGAAACTTCATGAGAAATAATATTTCAGGAATTGTCCATGCATTGGCAATTCTTGTATCTCACCACTTGGGTCTTTCAGAAAATAAGAATCTTGACCATGAATTTCTTGGACTACAAAGGGGCCCATCCATAATGATTCAAATTTACCACGTTTGCCCTTTTCTTCTTTTCTAGCATTCCTCTGCAACACCATATCATTTATCTGAAACTTTATTTCAGTTGCTCTTTTATCAAAGAGGTACTTGGATTGTTGTTGGAGTTTCATGTTTCTTTTGTGTGCCTCTGCTCTTATTTCTTCTAGTTCCACCAGTTGGTCCATCCTTTCCATGATGGGTTCTTGTTCTTTGAACTCCTCTTCTTGGAGAAATGTATATACTGGTAATAGATTGTTTAAAGGCAATGTTTCCTGAGTTCCATAGACAATTTCAAAAGGGGATACCCCTATTGCTCTTTTCACTATTACCCTATCAGCCCAAAGGGCTAACTTCAGTTTTGAATGCCAAGACTTTTTATTTTTCTCCAAAATTATTTTAATGATTTTCATGATGCTTTTGTTTCTGGATTCAGCTTGTCCATTTTCTTGAGGATGATATGGTGAGGAATAAGATACAATAATTCCATAGTCTTCACAGAAATCCTTAAACTCCTCAGCCCTAAAACACATGGCATTGTCCATGATTAACTTAGTGGGCACACCAAATTTTGTCAGAATATTGTCCATTAAGAAATCCATCACTACCTTGTTAGTAGCCCTTTTTGATGGAATTTCCTCTATCCATTTTGTAAAATAGTCTGTAGTCACAAGAATCCAACTATGGCCCCCACTGGATTTTTCTTTAAATTCACCAATAAAGTCAAGACCCCATTGGGTAAAAAGTGCTTCAATAGTCATAGGATTTAAAGGTAGAGGTCCTGAAAATTTCATCTTAGAGGAAAACCTTTAGCAAGGTTCACATCTTTGTACAAACATTTGAGTATCCTTGAAAAGACATGGACAATAATATATAGCTCTGATTATTTTGTGAGCTATGGTCTTGGTAGAATAATGCCCTCCACACACACCACTATGCATTTCACTCAAAGCTCTTTCAGATTGTGATTTACCCAGAGAGAGAAACAAAATTCCATCCTTATTCTTCCAAAATAAATCACCTCGTATCAAGACATACCTTTGAGCCTGCAACTTCAAGGTCCTTTTTTGATTATCTGACTTATGTTTTGGACATTTACCATTTTTCAGATAAGATACTACATCAGTATACCATGGCTGCAATTCTATACTAGTCAAATTCATATTTACTGTTTGCACATCATTGAATTGAGCCAACTCCATGTTTCTGTCAGTCATTAGTCTGGCAAAACCCAAGCCCCTTACCAATTTGGTAACTTGAATTTCCAGATTAAATTCTTGAATCCTGTTGATCCATTTACACCTTTTTCTAGTAACTTCAGACTGAGACAATATATCTTTGGCTGTAGCATGTGGCACAAAAGCAATTATCTTTGCACAAAATAAATAAGGTCTAAAAACTTTGACTGTTTTGACCATTGCATATGCTTTTTTCTCCATTATCTCATAATTAAGTTATACTACTTGTAGAGACTTGCTGAAAAATGCTATGGGATGATCAAAACCTTTGTCATCTTTCTGCAAAAGCACTGCAACAATTATATGGAATGAAGCAAAATAAAAAATAGAAAAAAGCTTTTCATAATATGGAGATCTTAATACAGGTGCTCGCTGAATAGCTACTTTTATCTCATCAAAATCTAACTGAGCATCCTTACCCCATTCAAACTTAGCATTTTTCTTTAGCAATTTAACAATGGGCTTGACTATCTCAACAAAGTTTGCAATGAATCTCCTCACAAAATCTACTTTTCCCAAAAAAGACTGAACACCTTTGATATTCTTTGGGGGCAAGAGCTTGTTGATGGCTTCCACTCTCTCAGGATAAATCCTGACACCTTCTTTAGATACTATATGCCCCAATAATTTACCTTCTATCATAGAAAAATGACACTTCTTTGGATTTAAAGAAATCCCACACTCCAAGGCTTTAGTAAAAATCTGTTCCAAATGCTTACAATGATCCTCAGCCTTTTGGGAATATGCAGTAAGATCATCTTGATACACCACCATAATTATATTTACAAACTCCTTAAAAGCCACATCCATGGCTCTTTGGAAAGTAGCTCCTGCATTTCTTAGGCCAAATGGCATTCTCACATAGACATATGTACCCCATGGGGTAGTGAAAGTTGTCTTGAATTTCTCAAATTCTTGAACTAGCACCTGGTTATAACTAGAAAAACCATCCATCATAGATAGAAAATTACAGCCAGTAACCCTTTGTAGCATTGCCTCCATGTTTGGTAAAGAATAATTATCTTTTAATGAAGCCACATTAAGGTTCCTGAAATCAACACATAGCCTGATATCTCCATTTTTGTTTCTGACAGGGACTAAATTAGACACCCAAGAAGAATTCCTGATTGGTTTTATTATCCCAGCCTCTCTAAGTTTTGCCAATTCTTGCTGCATTTTGGGGGCCACCAAAGGATTGATTGGCCTATGTTTTTGTCTAAAAGGCTTAATATCATCTTTTAATGGGATTTCATGTTGAAAGAGATCTTCCCTATAAGCCTTAAGGTCTTCATAAGACCAAGCAAAAACATGTTTGAATCTTTTCAACAAGCTAATCAAATTTGTCCTCACATGAGGAGCCAATTTCTTTCCAATATATACAATCCTAGGATCACCTCTGATCCCAAGTTTACCTCCTCAAATTCATCCAACTTGGCTATGGATTTTTAACACATATGACAATCATTCTCAATAAATAATCCATCCAATTGAGTTAGTCCTTTGGGGATTTCATTTGTCTATAACTGCAGAATTTCATTGCCAAATATAGTTTCTTTCCCATCAATAATCTCTATCAAATTATTACAGTCAATGATTTGCCCTTCATAATTATCCAGACATTGAATAAACTTAAGAATATCCTCATCACTTTCAAAGAATTTCCAATTATATACATTTTCTGGAATGGCAGGCCTGGTCTTAGTTTCCACAATAGATACTCCTGCTAGTGTTAGATCATCATTTTTCAGGGCCACATTAGCCAAAAAATCTGCCATGATGTTCTTAGATCTTTCTATCCAATTGATGGAAAATGCATCAAAAAATTCAATGCTATCCCATACAACATGCTTATATTGTTTCAACCTATCATTTTTAGCAGCATATATTGATTTAATTTGGGAAATAGATATCTCTAAATCACCAAAAACTCTTAATAACCTAATTTCATGCTTGATTTCTATTTATGATCCCAGTAACAATGCCTCATACTCAACTGTATTGTTTGTACATTGAAAGGACAGTAGGAATGAGTATTTGAAAGTAATACCTGATGGAGAGACAAATAATACACCAGCTCCTGACCCTTCTCTAGAGCATGCTCCATCAAAATACATCTGCCACAATCCAAGCTATTGCATTTCCAGTTATTCCACTATGGGATCCGTGTTTTTCAATTGTGGTTGAATCTTTTCAACCTTGAAATTATGCATATCTACATCCACAAATAAATTCAGCATGTTTGGTTCAATTCTTTCAACATAAACAGGAGATCTGGACTCCCTCAATAGTTTCTCTTCTTTTCCATTCACAGAAATAGTAGCAAAAGATAAATCTAATTGCACATGTCCTCTAATGGCTGTCGCACACTATCTTGATAAAAGCATCGCATAATGAGGTGGTGAATCCACAACCACCACATCTATTTTAAAAGTGACCTCAGGGTATGCAACGAGTTTTACCTCTAATCCTTGTAGGGTTCCCACCAAAGGTACTTCCCTATTGTCCATAGCATAACATTTGCCAATAGTAGTATCCACTTCTTAGCCCAATTGTTTCATGACAATGTAGGTCATCACATTAGCAGTGGCTCTTGAGTCCATCATGCAATTGTTTAATAGCATATTGTTTGTGAGGAGTGTTACATAAAAAGGATCGATCTGATCTGGTTCTTGGATAATTATATTTCCTGGACAGATTGGGATTTCATCCTTTTCTTTTTGATCCCCTTTTAATTCACCATTCAGAGAAGAATTATCATGCACACCATGCAAATCATATAACAATGAAAAGGCTACTTCTTGATGCTCTTTGATTTTAAACATCTCAAGTAATGGGACAGAGACTTTCATCTGAGATAAGGCTTGTTTCATATCAAAAGTTAGGAAACTCATGAAATTGTCAGAAGATATTTTACCTTTATTATCCTTTAAGTGTCTTGTTTTTTGTTCATGAGTGGGGGTAGCTTTATTTTCTTTGACCAAAGTATCCTTCAGTTCTCCTTGTGTAGTTTCCTCACTTATGACTTCTATGATGATAGGTGAATCATGTTGTTTCCCACTTTGATCAACCTTTCTATTCCTAAGCTAATATGAACTTGTTTCTTGTGTCACAACAACAATAGTTAGAAATCTTATCTCCTCACCATTAGGCATTCCAAATTGAAAATGTTCTAACTTAATGCTTGTATTATTTACTATGATTGGCATGTTTTCTTGTGGCTCTTCCTCTGAACTACCATTGTCATCTTCAACAGTAAGTGCACACATGTTTATTGTAGGTTTTTTCTCACTCTGACTTTCTTGTGTTCCAATTTTTTCATGTTGCTCCACCATACTCTGAGCTACTGCACATTGATAAGGGGAATGAGGCATATTGCAGGTCATGCACCAAGGCATATTTTCCACATTATGTGCATTGTTGTTTTTCAATGGGTTAGGGATGTCTTTGTTCTTAGGATCAATTTGTTCTTCTGACACAGGTTTTCCATCCTTCCACTGAGTCTTATAGGGAAAATATTGCAACTTGTAGGGCTTATCTTGCCTTTGGTATTGTGGCCTATTATTTTGAAACCCCTTCTCATTCTTGTCTACCTTAGGAAAAAGATCTTTCACTACACTTACCAATGTTTCCATCTTATCTTCTTCCTTGGGACTTTTATTTGATTGTGTTTTTTACTCTTTCCAAAGTCTACTGTCATCCTATTTGCCAAGCTTTCCAGAAGCCCTTCTATTGCTTTCTATGTTTATGGCCAATTTATATGCATCTCTAATAGTTTGAGGATCTTTATCTCTAAGCAGGTAAGTAGTCTTTTCGTCTAAAGCATTACAGTAGGTGGTGACACATACATTTTCATCCAGTCTCAATACTTGGAACAACTTATACATAGCCTTTTGAAATCTTATATTAAATTTAGCAATACCTTCATTAGTAATTTTTTTCAAACTGTTGAATTCATTTAACATAAAACTAGAATTTATTTTGTCACCATATTGTTCTTTGAAAATTCTAACAAATTCATCCCAAGAATAGATACTATGATCAAGCAAACCTCGGTACCAGTCTCTTGCATCCTCAATTAGGGATTGTTCAAACAGTTTCATAACGACATCCTCATCTCCAATCTCATAATCATTCATTGTATCTGAGAAGACTTTTAGATGCTCTTCACCAGTTATGGCATTATTTCCATTGAATTTGGGGATTTTATCTCTGAATTCATTAGGAATAGGGTTTGTTTGGCCAGGGATACCATCCAAAAACAATTTCCTATATATCTCCAAATGAATAGGTCTTATTTGAAAATTAGTGCCCATATTCTGGCCAACACTCTGGCCAATATTACCAATGTTTTGGCCAATACGTACATTTTGGTGGCAAATATTTCTGCTAAGTCCACTTACTCCTGACTATGATGCAACTCCTTCAGCTGCACCATATGTTTGGGTATTTGTATTAGCATTATTGGCCTGAATACTAGAATTAAATATATGTATAGTTTGAATAGCTGTAGTAGTATTATTTGTTAGATTTGGATTGGCCATGGAATTCAAGAAGGCAATTCTTCTTTTCATTTCTATAGCAACAGATTCTAATTCTATTTTTTCCAATTGCCTTGCAATATCATCCTTAGCCTTTCTAGCCCTTTCCAATTCCATATCTAGTGAAAACATATCTTGAGATATACCCTCTTCAATCTTAGGTTCAGAAAATTTAATACCTGTGAGCTTTTGTTTTCCCTTTTCAACATCTGTTTGTATGACATTAGCTGTTGATACATTCTGTGTAGGTGTTTGAGACTTAGGGGGTTTTTGACTTTCATAATTAATGACTTGCCTCACCATAAGGCCTATATCTGTGGGATCACTTTTCTTAAGAAAGTGTTCTCTTTCTTGGAATTATTTTCTCAAGGTGTCTACATCTCCAAAAATTTCTTTATTCAAGCCATGAAATCCCTCATTAGCACCCTGACCTGCCAATTTTAATTGGGCAACCCGCTTTTTCAAAATTTCTCTCTCAGTGATTGCATTTATAATTTGTTCCTCTCTAGCCTCATCATTTTTCTGCTTGATAAGGAAGCGTTCATCTAATTCCCTCTTCAAAAGGTCATTATCTTTGAGGACTCCCTCAATATCAGAATTGGAAGAATCATAGATATTCATCAAGTTATCTCCCTTTTGGTCCTCAACCTGTTCATAAGGGATACCCTTGAAATATGATGATGTCTCACCCTTTTCTTGATATACATTCTTTGGTCTAGGGTTAAATATATCCTCAAAGTAACCAGTAGTGTCAGACTTAGGATTCAGAGGTTCATTTATTTCTTTCTCAAGAATAGTACCTAAGGGCTGACCGGGGCCTACAAATCTAGGTTTCCAAGAGGTGTTATTATAAGATTCTCCCTTCCTAGAATGGTTCCTTCTAGAAATTTTAGAAACATCACTTTCTGATGTTGCTTGAGAGTGATTTTTTGTGTTTGCTTTTGCATTCCTCATTTTTTCCAAAATCAAATCTCACACACTTGATCTGCTAGTGTTCCCCTTAGAAACACTATAACCAATAACTCAGAGTTGCCACCCAAAAACCTTTGGGAATAAAATAATGAAAGTTCACCTTGACAATGATATTTGAGAATATGATTCAATAAAGTGCAATACACAACTTGTGATTTCAAAAATTGGACTTCAAGGAATCTATATCATGGAATATTATCTTCAAACTAACCTTTCACGCATTCCTTGATAGAATTCCCCAGTAGAGTCACCATTTTCTGTTAGTTCCTTTTCTTGCTGACATAAAAAGTACTCTTAAAGAGCTTGCTCTATTTATCCCAGACACTAACCAAGAAAGATATAGAATGACAGAAATAGGGGTTTTAGACCCTCTACACTTTGAGCTCCATAAAATCGGGCGAGATTACCCTTCCAACTCAGAATAATCAAATCACTAAATCATTCCAGTAGAATATGATTGGAATTACAAGGATTGACCACTATAACATTTATTGAACAGACCAAACATAAAGGTAAAGATCAATTTTAATAGTGATAGTCATCTAATTCAATGGACAATAGACCAGTGCTTAATCCTAGGGTATGGAGTCATTTTTACGTAGCTTCACCCTTTCTTCTTATGAACATAAATTTAAGACAACTACAAAATATGATATAAACATAGGTATACCTTATATATCTATCCTTATACATATAAAAAATTAATTCATAAAATTCATTATAAACCCTGAATCTTACTAAAAATAATCCTAAGACAATTTTAATCTTTCCTTGAAAGACCCCTAAAATTATTTAAAAATCTGCCTAACAGACGCATAAATTGAGCGTTCCTTGAGCATTCAATTTACATAAAATTTAGAAAACCATAACGAAGACAAAATACTCATCATATGTTTCAAAAACTATTGATAGATTTCATTTTGTATTCATAATCAGAATTGCTAATACATTCAAAAATGATTTCAAAAACCTTCAAAATGTATTGGTCTTAAACCAGAGTTTTTACATTTAAACTTGTACTTCCAAATGAAAAATGGCTATCACTCTCCCAGTAGTCTTGGAATCCTTGTATAACTAAGGATGCAACGAGCTACAGACTACATGGGAAAGATTTACAAAATCTTTTCAACAACAATTTTGCAATTCGCATAAAAACAAAAGTTGTAATAGAAAACAGGTGGCAAAAGTTGGTGAAGTCTGAACAAGGTTTGTTGTTGTAGATTGACAATATCCTTTTCATCCTTTCAACTTTGCTTCCCACCTGTTTACCTCTTTGGCAATGGGACAATCAAATTTTTTTACCCGTTCTAGCTTTCCCACAGCTTCTGTCCATCTGGCATCAATGGTTGTTCTAGCTTCTGAAACAAACTTCGCCATATCTCTCTCAACCTTGAAGAGGTTGTAAATCAATTCATTGCAATATTAAGCATTTACATCCTTCTCTAGGTGCTGCTTCATCTCGTCATTTTTAAATATTCCATCAAATCCATCCATCCAATCAGATTGTGGCTTCAGAATGCCAACTTCATCATATATCTTAGGGATAAAGGGTGGGCACTGGTCACCAAATAGTTGCAATTTACTACTTATCAAGTCAGCCTTGCCATTAAAGAAACCATATGTATTATTTACCTCATTGATCATTTCAATGGTATCTGTGATTTTATTAGGAAAATCATCACTGTATAACATAGCTATTTTTAGTTTATCCATCAACCTATCTCTTCCTGACCAAGTTTTTAATGCATGGTCTAAGAAGGTCATGGCTTCAATAGCTACCCTTGATGCTTCTTGTAGTGAACCATATAGTGTATATATTATATCAGTCTTTTGATTTAGAACATGAATTCGATGTTGAAGTATGGGTAAAATGATAGAAATGATATTTATGCTTTGTCCTTGTGACAATTCTTTGGACTTTCCTTCCGCCATTGCTGAATCTTCTTTTATCTCAGTGGTAGCATTTGTCTCAATTCTTGGTATTTCCTAAGGGGCTGGAGCCTTCTCTTTCTTACTTTCCACTAATTCCTCCTTCAATTTGGCAATTTTTTCCTCTAAGGTGTGATTATGAATCACAGTTTCCTCATGCTTCTTTGCCAATGCCATCATCTGGCCAAAAGTTGTTTCATACCTTTTTGACAAGTCATCAACCTTTGCCAGGTTCATGAATGATACTTGAGTCATCAACTAAGCTATCTCATTGTCTGTAGTGTTTTACAGATTCCAAATCATCTTGTCTTCTCTTTTTTCCTCTCTTATGGTCATGACTAGAGGCTTTTGTGTAGTAGGGGCCAATGACCATATAGCTAGAGTCTTGGATTTAAGATCAAATCCTGATCCTTTCAGAACTTCATCAATTTCAAACTCTTCTTTCATTAAGCGGTCTTCTTGCCTCCTGATCTGTTTAATGATGAAAGTGGACTGTAAGTCCCAATTTGGCATTAACAACACCCCACTATTCTGTACCAACAGTCTTGCTTGATCCACAGTTATCAACTCACTCTCAGGATCATAATCCTGGAGCGTCTTCACAATTTCCTCATTTTGGTCTTCCTGACCTTTTGCTGTGATCAGGCTCTGCCTTAGATCCTTCTGCATCATTTTAATCGAGAAACTCTTAAATTCATCAGATTTTATAAATTCATCATCTTTCATGAATTCACTAGCCATTATTACTCTCTCATCAATTTTTCCAAATAACACCATTTGATTATCCCCTTGACCTTCAACCTAGGGTTCCTTTTGCATTTGTCTTTTGAGCCTCCTAAAATATTTTCCATGCTTTGTTATTATAGCCTTGGCCATCTTCTTCCTATCCTACCCCTTCTTGTGTTTTTTTTTTTTTTTTCTTGGTTGGCTCTCTAGCAGAGGTAGCTTCTTCACCCATCTCTTCTTCTCCTTGGTGAAATTCTTCTTGTTGTTCTTCATTTTCTTGTTGTTGTTCTTGGTGTTCCTGGTCATGTAGTACAACAAGAATAGGGGATCCTTGGGATTGTACATCTTTGGCACTGAACTGTGGCACTTGTTCCATTAATGTATCATAAGACTTGAGCATCTCATCCATTCTCTGTAAATATGGGAGGTCAGAGAAAAAACCAGAAAAAGACTTATCTAATTCTTTCCAGTAAGCTTCTGCCCTAAAAAGGTTATCCTATTTCCTTCTTCTTTCCTGGATTTCATGTCTATCCAATTTTTTTCTCACAATGTCTTCATCATCCAGTGGCTCATGATCTCTAATTTTTTGCCAAGAGGTCATAGATTTCAAAGCTATTTTTACAAACTGTTCTGGATCACAGAATCTAGCAATTGCTGGAGACATTTTGTATTTCTTTAGGAAATTGTTGATTAGATCAAAAATTCTCTTCCCAATAGAGAAATGAAAACCAACCCATAGCCTAGGGACAAAAGTATCCTTCTTTTGCCCTTCCAAAAACTCTTTGTCAACCCAATTAATCTGCCAAATAAACTCTAAGAAAGCAACCCTAAGAGGGAAAAACTTGGGGAGAATGTGAGGTGGTTGTGTACAACCATATACCTTATGATAGTAATATGATCAAAGTATAAAAAATACCCCAGTTGTGAGTAATTGGCCAATTTGGAACAAATTTCCAAGGTCTTAAAACTCTTCTGACCTCATTTGGAAATCTCTACCTATCAATTACTAGTAAGTCAAAAATTGGATCCACAATCCAATTACAGAAACATACATAAGATTAATTTACTGATGAACTATCGTATATCTATGTCCATCTTTGGATTGGTGCATTGATACCATAGTCTAAAATGAACAATTCAAGCTCTTTGTCCATGGACTCCCTGTTAAAATATAGAATCATACACATTAAATGGGAATAATGCTTAAAAGTTGGCACAGGGGCATCAGACTGAATCTCTACCAATGCAGCATGTATAGCTTCAACTATGTATCCCACATAATCATAATCAGTGTTGATTTCCAGGTGCTGGATATTCATGGCCATCATGAGCACATCCTGGGGTACTGTTGAATCTCCTTCAAAACCTAATACTCTAGTTAGGCCATAAAATGTGCACTTTATATAGTGGTGAAAGAGGGACAAGTCAAAAGGTGGTTTGAGGTTCTCTGGGACCTTTACTAAATTCCTATCCACCATGGGCATTTATCTGGGCATATCAAACTTTTTGATTAATTTTTCCCTTTTCTTGTAATCCGCCTGAATTTTTTCCAGCTCAATCTCTGTGCATAATGCACCAATGATCCCAAAGACTTTTGCTACTGATATCCTATCTATGGATACTAAGGTTTCTTTATTTTTCATTCTGATTACCCTAGCTACTATTCAACAATTATTAGCAAGTTCCCTGATTAACCTTATATCCACATATATATCAGGCACAATCAATTTTGCCATATTTAACTCCCAGGGATTGCAAATAGGTACTGGTTTAATCCTATTATTCCAAAAGTAATGGAACATAGTATTACCAGAGAATTTTTGCGTGACCAGGTTTCTGCATTGACACCATCTATCTTTCCTCTCATCCCAGTTAGCACTGTTTGCATTTGATTTCCCAGGAAAAAAATCAGCAAATTCTTCTATGTATTTCTTTATTGTAACCTTCTTCTTCTCAGACCCCTGTGAGGCAGCGCTAGTGGTAGGTTGACTCATCTTTCCTTTTCAGATGTCCCTTCTTAGAAGAACAAGCTCTGTTGATTTTACAACAAAAACCTTCAAAGTGCAAATGAGAGTTGTACAGAATCAAACTCAATCATTCATCTTTATAGCCATCAAATCGACATCTCGTCCACTTGAATGCCAAATTATCGCACTTGTAGTGTCATGCAATCATCTCTCTGTAACTAATGCTACCATTAATTCACACTGTATGATCCCTGCTGGAAAAGAGTACACACTTTTTCTCTTTTTGCACGCGTAAGCCTAAAATGAACCACATGTCAACTTGTCGCTAACCCATTGTACCTTTCTTATATTCAAATTTGTCCTTGCGAGTGAGTGAAAAGACCTTTCCTTTTAAGCATTCATGCACTCACGACCTATCTTTTCTTTGGTTCATATGCTCCGCGACTAGGCGATGACCTAACTGGAAATTTCATCATTTGATAATCATGCACTCACTATCTCTTTATGCTTTATATTTTTACCTGGGTGAGTGAGCGGTGTTAATTTTCCTTTAAGCAGTCATGGACTCACCACTCAAAACTTTACTTTCATTGAAACCCCGCGAGTGAGTGATATGACCTTTATTACTCAGTCACTTCTTAGTCGCACACTTGCTGACCTCTACTTATCATGCTTTGCGCTTGAGCGAGAGAGAAAATTTTCAAAACAATCATACATTACTTTTTGGTCACGCAGTTGCCATGGCTTTCTGATTTATCTTTATACCTCTGTGGGTGAGCGATGACTATTTTCATTATGCACTTTTACTTAGTCGCTCACTTGCGCTACAAGATATTCCAGTTCATAAGAATTAGCAAGTGAGATATGACCCTTTTTGATTATAGTCGCATACTCGCTTTTGAGATTTCTTTATGGATGAATCCTTTTTGACTAAGAGAGTTCCTTCATCACACCTTTACAATGTATTAATCACTCACTTGCCAATCTCTCTTGACTGATCTTTCTCTCATCAGCGACTGAGCGACAACTTTTGATTTTTCTTCATCGCACACTCGCGACCTTAAAATCTTAACCAACACATTATCTGTGAGTGAGCGGTGGCTAACATAATTTGATCAATCACACACCCACTAGCATCTTTTCATTTTAATTTATTCATGTGAGAGTGAGTGATATCCTTTTCTTTCATTCATCGCGCACTCACAAACTTATAATTTGAAACAACAAATCATTGACAAGCGAGAGAGAGAAAAACTGATCATTTAGTCACGCACTTTATTAAAACTGCATGTTTCTTGCACAAATGAGCAATAAGGAACATCTGATGACCAAAACATACTGTATCGCATACTCGCACTGCAAAAAACATAAAAGTTAAGACTTGTGCAAGTGAGCGCCGTTAAAAATATGACTTCCTCGCGCACTCGCGGGTTCAAATGATACAGATAATAAGTTAGCCCAATTGAGTGACTTGAATTTCTCTTATATCACTCGATCAGTCATGGACCAAAAGTGAAAGACCTAAGACCATCGTGACTGCACGATACATAAAAACTTAACTCATCGCTGACTTGCTGAAATTTTTCAACATAGAACTTGATCCTCCACGAGTGAACGACATACAAAACAATTCCAACTCGCTCAGTCGCAGGTTGATAACTCAGCTTCAAAATTGCATCGTGACTACGTGATTAAGACAAATTAATGACCAATTCGCTCAATTGCTCACTTAAATAGAAACTTTAAAAGACCAGCGTGGGTGTGCGACTAAAACCTAGAACAAGGCAATTTGAAGACTTAACCATAAAATTGAAATTTTGACATGCGACCACATGGATTTTGAATCAAAAGACGCGGGAAATTTTTCCAAAGCAAGGAAATTTGAATTTTTTTAATATTCAGTGCTAATAGACTCTTCCAGACAAATAAAAGGTTTGGGTTCTTTAATGTTAAGTGAGAATATGCCTATCTATAATGTATATTTTGTAGAAGGGATAAAGTAAAATATTTTTAAGTGTCAGTAAAATTTGTGATAAGGGTTATGAAGTTTTGTTTGATAATCATGGTTGTCGATAAAGTTGAAAATAGGAAAGTTGGTGGCAACAACTAAAAAGAACCAAAGGAAATGTCTATAATCTAAAAGACATAACAAATAATAGTGATCATTGTAGTACTTGTCTTATGGGAAAAGTGGATGAAGGATGGTTATGGAACAAGAGAATTGGGCACCTAAATTTTGACAATATGGTAAAAATAAGTAAGCATCATAAAGTAAGAGGTATGCCGCTTATTCATAGACTTGAAAAACAACATTTGTAGAGGATTCCAACACGGTAAACAAACTAAAATAAGTTTTTCTTCAAAGGAAAAATCTTCTACTAAACCCTTACAACTTGTACATATAGATTTATGTGGTCCTACAAGGACAAAGTCTACTAATAGAGATAAGTATTTCATGCTCTTTGTAGATGATTATACTAGAGTGACTTGGGTAACGTTTTTGAAGTATAAGTCAAAAGATGAAATGTTTAAAATTTTCATAAAAATGGTTGAAAAAGAGTGTGATATGAAAATAAAATACCTAAGGTCTGATAAAGGTGGTGAGTTTGCATCAAAAGAATTTGTGAACTATTTTCAACAACATGGAATCAAAAAGCAATATTTTTCAGCAAGAACTCCTCATCAGAATGGTGTTGTAGAGAGGAAGAACAAAACTATGAAGGAGATGGAAATGACTGTAACCACCTGGAATTGGTCTTCTCTGACCATAGACCCTATTTTACCTAAGTGTGATCATATCCCCAATTATGTTCAGATAACTCTTCAATTGGCTGACATAATTCATTCAAATCAAATTTAATCTCCAAAGTGATCTAATCACTATATTTTATTAATCACCTAAGCCAATCAAATCAAATCAATTTAAAATAAAACATGGCTAAGGTAATTAAGTTAAGAGGAATTAAATAAATCCCTATTATATCAAATCACTTGCAAAAAGCCTATCTTCTAGCCTAAATTAATCTAATTAATTGGCTATAGTCCTAATTAATTATCTAAAGCAATAAAAATCTTAAATAATTA
>MU223253.1:2566281-2585255 GCA_018584345.1 Thuja plicata | reverse complement strand
ACATTCCTAAAAATGTGATTAGGAACTCAACCCACTTGAGAAAGTCAACTTTCTCAAGCTTGACTCCCTCTAAGTCCACCTTCTCAAGCTTGCCTCTTACACCCTCACCATGCCTCTTAAATGCTTGAATTTAATGCATATGCCTTCCACCATGCTTCTTTAATGCCTTTGGCATTTATTCCTCTTACACCTCATTAATGGGTTTTACAACTCCATTAATGACCCTTGTCCCCCCTCTCTCTCTCTCCTCATTTCTTCTATAAATAGAAGGAGTTTTTGACCTCAAATAAGCCTAAATTTTAGATTGAAAATGTATTGCTTGGCTGATAGGATTTATATAGATTCATGTTTCATTTTAGTTTCCATGATTATGCATTGTTATAATCTTGATTTATAGAACTGTAATGCATGTTATTTAGATATCTTTCTTAGTTTTAATAGAATATTTCATGCTAGGTTGTATATGTCACTAGAAAAGGCATAATCTGAGGGCTATTATGTTGTTTTTCACACTCCTCCTAGTTAGAAAGCAATAGATCGATTTTAGTGGATTTCCATGCTTTACTAATCCCATTTTCACTAGCGTAATGATCTATTGAAGTGTTGTGTCATAGGTAATAGGTGTACTATTTCACACAATTTTTGGCGCCCACCATGGGGCTCGATTATGGATTTTGCCTCATTTTAACTCCTTTTTTCACCAATTTATCCTCCCAGATTTCAGGTCTAGAGTAATTTCTGGTAGCATAAGCTCACATCTGGGATATGCCCTTGCACCGCAAAAATTGAGGCTCGCATCCAAGATTTCCTAGGTCATTTTTAGTATAGGCGCGCATCTGGTAGACACTCTGTTGCATCTAGTAGCATAGGCTCACATCTGGGTTGTTGCATTGTTTCCTGTAATTTTAGGATCACATCTAGTTGAAATTTTTGTGAACTTCATTTCCTAATCCCTAACACTTTAACCAGTTATTGATTTGATCTTTTGACAGCCTAACAAGTTCTTGCAGGTTGCTGATAAGGAAGTAAGAAGACTTGGCTAACGTCTATGTTTGCAGGTGTTTTAAACTAATTTCAGTACTAACCATTTACAAAGATTTTTTTCTTAAAAACTTAAAACATTTCCTCAACACTTGTTAAAGTGACCAGATTACTATGCTCTTTTCCTTTAAGGAAAATCAGAAAATCAGACATTGGTTTAACACTTGTAAAGGAATTTGGGGATAAATGGACAAGCAAACTCACACTTTAATTCATTTTGGAAATCAGTAATTGGACAAGAAAATCATGAAATATTGTGGGATAACTGAACAAGTTACATCACTTAATTCATTTTGGGATCAAGCAAATCACTTAATATTGTGGGTAATTGAACAAGACAAATTTGCTTTCATGCATCCTATTTTCATTGACTTAGGAATATATAAATAAAGCTCAACATAGCTTGAGGGAATGAACATTGATTTATGTGTTTTGGGAGAAAATGACATGGATTAGGAGAGTATGCTCTTCTTATTTTGAAGAATCAGAAATATAGACATCTTACGCTCGCCAATCCTTTGTATGCTTATTTGACAGTAGAGGGCCTACCGGTTGAGGAAAAAATCTCCCAGGAATGACCCAAGTGAGGACAGGTTTTACACAAACCCTTCCAACTCACTATAAATAATTGCTTCCTCATAGGCCAAAGCCTCAGAAGACAGAGCCGGTTTTGTTCTCAAAATTTTTGCATCATTCCTTGAACATGCTTGGGTATGCATAGAATGGAGCCGGTTGAATATTGCTTGCAAGGCTACATATATTTGAGTACTCATAGGGCTATACGCCTCAATTTTTCCTTGTGAAATTTTATGGGAGACGGTTTCGAATGGATTACCCCATCATAAAACAACAAACTTTGTAGACAAACTACCTGATTCATCCCCGAAAGGGTGATAATCCTTGTGCAAGGAAAAAAGTAATTTCCCCAAGACACTCATCATATAGTGCCCTCACTTGCATTTAGAGTCGGCTAATAAAACATCATGAATGGAGCCATTGAGTGCTTGGTGATGGCTATATTCTGATTAGCATTTGAGTGTGTACCTAAGTCAACAAGCAATGATTTTCATCCTCCACCTAGAAAATAGGGCATACAGATATGTTTGTTCCCTTAACAATGAAAATCTACTTGATGTATCTGAAAGATCACTAACAAGATAAAATCCTTCAAAATAAGCAAAAAAATTCAATCCTTGGTCTACACATGTGTTTTTCATCCATTGACAGGTCTCAGAATGCAATCTGCAATCAAACGAACTTCACACACTTTCAAGACAAAATTTTCAAAACTGACAAAATCTGACAGAGACATCAAAAAATTGCATCCTAGATTTCCTGGCTTGTATTTGATATCTTGGCTTGTATCTAGTAACCTAGATCATATCTGGTCAGCACATCATCGCATCTATGGTTAAAGCTCACATTCTGGGTCATCAGAAGCTTGCATACTGTATTTCCTGGCTTGCATCTAGGGGTTCACATCTAGGATAGTGGGCACTTGAAAAATATTTTATTAGGAAAACTCAATTGATTTGGGTACCCTTTGGGCTCTTTAGTTTGTCCCTATTGTCTTTTTTGGTTTCCCTGTTGCTGTGTCAAAACACTTTTTTAGACGTATACCTTGCATGTCCTGTCGGTTTCTCGCAATCAGTCTCAATACGTGTGGTCTATCCACTTTTCAAAACAACTTGATTCCCAACTCACTATCAGGGCATTCTAACCATCTAACACTGGAATCATTTAGTTCCACCAAAATACAAATGATACTTCCACCTAGACACACTTTCTTGAATGATTCGAGATACTACCAGACACTATCGGGAAACTTTGATGAAGTTGAGATCCAAATACATGGTTAACAAAAGACACAACAAGTACATGTCTAAAGGATCGAGAGTACTTCCTAAATCAGTACAATTTCAAGGATAAAAATCTTGTAGTTCCCTACTCGATCTATACTCTCCAGAAATGGACAGGTCCACTCACAGATGGAGTGAGGCTTTTGATGAATATGACAATAAAAAAACCAAAAGCATGAAGATATCGATGAACAAGAAGAACCCACATTTGACCGTCCTATATTTGAATTAGGCAGTGAGGAAGACATCACTGAAGAAGAGTACAATAAACTCAAACAGAGAAAGAAATTCTAAAAGACAATGAAAAAGATGATTGACAAAGATAAAGAGAAATACTTTCTCCATCTAGCATCCACTGGCATAAAGTTACCCAAGGATTATGATGTAGAACAACTAAAAGAAAAGGAGGTACCGACTCCTATATCTATTCTCACCAAACAACTCACCTTGATGCAAACAGAGCTTGTGAATCTCAAGTAAGAGAAGGCTAAAACCAAGACAAAATACTCTGTGGACTCCATTTGTCCATTTCCTTTTGACAAGAGTATCACTATGGTTCCATTCCCTCCTAATGTGGCAAGGCCAAAATATGACAAGTATATGGGAGAGACCGATCCACATGACCATGTTAGAGAATTTTGTTCTCTTAGCATAGAGTACATGCATGAACTTACATACCTCATGCAAATTTTTCCTGGAAGTCTAGGAGGCAATGCCATGGAATGGTTCTCAAAGCTTACACCTAAGGTCAAAACTTTTGTGGAGTTAATTCAACAGTTTATCCAACATTACTCCTATAATATACAACATGATGTGACTATGATGGATCTGTGCAACACTAAACAAAAGATTGGCGAATTCTTTACCCACTTTCTACAAATGTAGAGGAAAATCTTTGCACAGTATTCAAGAGTTATTCCCAAATCTGAGAAAATGGAAATCTTTGTCAATAACTTGGTACCTGAGTTAAACTACACATTACAAATGCAAGACTCCCCTAGCTTCGTAAGGATGATCAAGAATGCCCTCTATATCAAAGAAGTTATGGTCAAGAAGGGAGAGATCACTCTTCAAAGTGAAAAAAAATCTAACAACTCCAACTCCAAACCTAAATGGTGGAAGCAAAAAAAAAATGTTGTCAATGATGGTGTAGTAGATGCATCCAATATTGGTCCTAAACCTGAGTTATTCAATCTGAATAACAACATGCAAGCAAAAAAAGATGCCAAGGTAATGACCCCCATACCCAAAGCAAACAATGATAATAGAAAGGGTCGGCCATGGACTTCAAAACCTCAAAGAACATTCAATCCTTTGGGAGAACCTCTCGAGAAGTTATTTTAAAGACACTATTAGACAACAAAGTTCTCACAATCCCAGATTCCAAACCATTGGAACCAGCGGTCAAACCAAGGTGGTGGGATCATAATTCTTACCGTGTCTTTCATAAAAACAAGGGACATAAGACTAACAACTGTCTTAAACTAAAACATGTTATTAAGGATCTCATTAAAGGAGGCAAGATCAAGGTGGAAGGATACACTACCAACGAAGATCATACAACATTTAACAAACTGTTCCCTAATTATGAAAAAGGGGAAGCATCTAAAGGAAAAGGTAATGAAGTAAACTACACCTACTCCAATAATGATAACGTGATTAGTATGCTAGACATTAAAAATAAATTAGTTAATGTGGTCACAATCAAAGGTATTTCTTTCCGATCAAATATGGTGACTCGGAGCCAAGCATAGGTCATGATCAAAGGACCTAATTCTACCTTAAAACCAACATCAACGTCCAAGGTTCCTATTGTTACTATCCCCAAATCAGCAACAAAACACATAGTTACTATTCCCACAACAAAGTATGACTTGGTGGACCAATTTCAATGAACCTCTACCAAAATTTTCCATTTTCGAGTTGCTTAAAATTTCCACAATGCATAGGGAAATCCTAGAACAAGCCCTACATGCCGCAAATGTACCAAAGGACCTTGACATAGACAAATTCCAAGTGATGGTTAATCACATCTCAATGCCATATTACCTCTCCTTTTCTGAAGAGGATGATAAATCTTTGACACATCCACATAATCAACCCCTTCATATTGAAGTCCTCATCCATAAATCTTGTGTTAGATGCATATTGATAGATGGAGGTGCATGATTGAATATTTGCACCCTTAACCTAATCAGGAAATTGGGTCTTTCAGAATAGACCATTGACTCTAGAAGCAAAATCACTATCAAATCTTATGATGAGGAAGAAAGATCCTCTAAAGGTCTTATTGTTCTACCCATCAGAGTCAGACCAATTGAAAGGAATGTCATATGTCAAGTTCTGGACCTACCCCTAGCCTACAAAATCCTGTTGGGAAGACCATGGATTCACGAAATGCAAGTTGTGCCATCTACTTACCACCAGTGTATCAAGTTCCCACATAATGGGGTGGAAGTAACAATTCTTGCAGATGCTAATTATACTTGCAACAATATCAAGGCAGGTAGTATGATTCCACATAAAAAGGAAGCTATGGATGAAATTTCTCCTAAGACTACCAAGGACATGGTTATGAAAAGATTTGGAAACACCTTAAAACTTGAAGAAACAGGTATGGGAGAATACAAGCTGGACATGACTCCGTCACTAATTGAATTACCAATATCACCAAGATCCTATGGAAGAACCTCCTCATATTTCACATCTGCTACATCTAAAGGGCCAAAAATACACAAAAAAACTGGCATGGTTAAGGCATCCACATCTTCTTTAGATAACACATAAGAACATGCACTCTTGGACTGGCTTTATAAAGGAGAACCAAAGGAAGCTGAGGTCAAACATGTAGAAATATCCCTAGAGCAGTATGGTAAAGGATACATCCTCCTCAAAAAAATGGGATACAAGGGAAAAGGACCTCTAAGCAACACAGGAAGAGGACTTATTAATCTTGTCCACATGGAGTTCAGGAATACTAGAGACAAAACATGACTAGGTTTTAATAATAAATCCAACAAACCTACTTCAAAAGATAGTCTGATCTCTGACAAAGGGAGTGATGAAATAGAAGAGATAGAACTAGAACAATGGTCCTATGAAAGGTTATTACATGTTGGCATAGAGAATCTTGACTATCAAGGAGAGCGCTATGTACCAAGCTTTGAAGTACCACAAGACACTCATATCCCTTTGTTACTATAGCCTCATATTCAAGAGGTGGTAAACATAAAAAAAGATGATCCAAAGGTACTATTGATAGGAATATCTATGGAGAGCACACCCTAACAACATGAGTCACATCTTAACTGGGGGTAGTTAGTCACAATCACACATATCCTTGATTTACCACACTTTGATCCACAAGTGGCTAATCAAGTACATCAGATAACTATTGCAGAATTCTTAAATAGGTCTAATGAAAAATAATAGACTCTCATGATGATGAATGGGATGAGCTATCTGTTGCTATAGAAGACATTAAAATAGATGTGATTCACATGTTTGTGGCTCCATCAACACCCAATGAACATTCTAACACTACTCCAAAAAATAGTGACTTTCCTGAAGTAGAGGAAGAGTTCCTTCCCCCAATCATTGATGGAGAGACTGGTGTTCTCATAAGTCTAGAAGAACTTTAGAGGTGAGAAGCAAGAAGCCTCCTTTTACGAAGAGATGATGATGAAATTTCTACTGATGAGTCACTAGAGTTTGGTCCACATATAACTAAAAATTACCCTTTTAATGATGATCTAACTCTTATTGATCTAAAAGATGCTATCCTTCCCAGAGTATAACTCCTTGTCTTTGACAAAACCAGACCTGATTGATTGGACTAATACAGATCCTACTTCTATCCTCAACTTTCCCAATGAATACACCTTGGCTTTCTATCTAAACACTTGTGAACCTTACCCTTCTTCCACCAATGCAAGGAGTGTGAACATGTCACAAGAGGATATCAAGTTTCTCAGTAAAAAATTGAAAAAGAAAAAGAAAAAAGGGAACTGACGGTGAAAACCACGTTGTGGCAGTGTCAGATCCTAAAATAGTAAAAACAAAAGACATATCTAATGGTGAAAACCTCTCAGAGGCGCCATAGGAGGAAATTCTTGATATCCTCCCTGAGCACTTTCAAGAAAGGTATTTAGTTCTGATAGAACCAACACAGCCAGTTAATCTGGGCACAATTGAAGATCCTTAAATAGTACACCTAGAACAATCTTTGTCAGGAGAGGAGAAGACACAGTTCACTGAGTTCTTGAAAGAGAAGAAGATCAACTTTGCATGGTCTTATATCAATATGCCTGGACTAGATCCAGAGTTAATAATGCACCATTTATGTATAGCTCCTTTGATCAAACCCATGAAACAAAAACTAAGAAAAATACATCCTCATGTTGCATTAATAGTAAAAGTAGAGCTAGAGAAATTGTTGAAAGCTGGATTCATCAGAGTCATCGCTTATGCAAGATGGATCTCCAATGTGGTCCCAATGTCTAAATCTGATAAATCTATCAGGATCTATACAAACTTTAGAGACTTTAACAAGGCATGTCCTAAGGATTATTTCCCACTACCTAATATTGATATGATCATAGACCTCACAATAGGCTACCAAAATTATTCATTAATGGATGGTTTCTCAAGCTATAATCAGATAAAAATTTCCCCTAAGGATCAAGAGAAAATTGCATTTACATGTGCATGGGGAGCCTTTTGCTGGAACATCATGCCATTTGGGTTAAAGAATGCCAGTTCCACATATCAAAGAGAAATGACTACTATATTCCACGATATGATGCATAAAAACATGGAGGATTACGTGGATGACACCTTAGCTAAATCCAAAGAAAGGAGCACTCATGTTGATGACTTAAGGAAGATATTGGATCGAATGGAGGAATTTCAACTCAGGCTCAATCCAAATAAATGTGCCTTTGGGGTCCAATCAGGAAAGCTAGGAAAGAGTACCTAGCTACTCATCCTATTCTTATGGCACCCATTCATGGAAAGTCATTACTCCTATATATTTCAGCTAAAACCACATCACTAGGAGTATTTCTCTCACAAGAGGATGAAACTAAGAAAGAAAGAGAGATCTACTACATCAATAGAACACTAGTCTCCTATGAGCTCAATTACAACATTATTGAGAAATCATGCTTAGCAGTCATCTTCGCATCACATAAATTAAGATACTATATGCTATCCCATACATTCAGGCTCATTGCAAAGATAGATCCTTTGAAGTACCTCCTCAACAAGACAACATTAAAAGGGTGATTAAGAAAATGGTTCCTGATTCTGAGTGAATTTGACATTGAATATGTGGACCGAAGAGCTATTAAAGGACAAGTCCTCGCAGATCAACTAGCTGATTCCCCACTCCAAGATGATGATCCTTTAAGGATTGAATTCCCTAATGAAATAATTATGCATCTAAATGAGTATCCGTGGAAGATGTACTTTGATGGTTCTTTCACGCAACAAGGCTCTGGAGCAAGAGTTCTATTCATAACTCCTCAAGGCTACAAAATACCCAAGTCCTACAAATTGATGTTTCCATGCACAAATAAATTTTTTGAATACGAGGCATTGGTAAATGGTCTTGAAATTGCTATGGAGTGGAAGATTGTAGAATTACATGTGTATGGTGACCCCCAGCTCATTATCAATCAGGTCAATGGATATTATCAGATGAAAGATGAGAATTTGATGCCCTACAAATAACTGGTTGATAAACTAAAGAAGTACTTTGTCTTCATCACATTCTAGTAGATACCCAAAACAGAGAACAAAGCTGTAGATGCTATGGCTACCTTGGCATCCATGTTACAACTGGAGGAACATCAATTTCGCTATGACTTCTTGGTGGAAGAATTATCCCATCTTGCCTTTGATACCCCTGAATATCAAGTAATCTATGCTTTGAACACCCCAGACCAATCTTGGTATGCTAATATCATTGCTAACCTAACTGACCAAACCATTCCCAACAATCTATCCAGAAATGAGAAAAGAGCCTTGATTAGGACAACATCACATTATGTCCTCATAACTAATAAATTATATCGATGAGGTCTTGAAGGTACACTTCTTAGATGTTTATAACTCAAAGAGTCAGATCATGCATTAAATTAAGTCCACGAAGGTGTATGTGGATCACTTTCAAACGAATTTTCACTAGCAAAGAAACTACTCAGAGTAGGCTATTACTAGCCTACCATGGAAAAAGATTCTATTAAGTTTTCCAAAACATGTCATAAATTCCAGACACATGAAAATCTCATCCATGCTCCTGTCAGAGAACTTATACCTTTCATTACACATTGGGAAGTTCAACAATGGGCCTTTGACTTGGTTGGACAAATATATCTTAATTCTTCAAATGGACACAAGTTGATCATTACGGCCACTGAGTATTTCATGAAGTGGGTCAAGGCCGTGCCACTAATCAAAGCCACTGGAAAACAGGTGGATATGTTCATATTGAGCTACATTATCTATAGATATGGGATACCCACTTTAATTGTAATAGACAATGGGGGCCAATTTAAAAATCAAGACATTCATGACCTTTGTGAACAGTTCCACATCACTCAACATTTCTCCTCAATATATTATCCTCAAGGTAATGGACAGGCTGAGGCATCTAATAAAAATCTTCTCAAAATCCTACACTGAACCGTGAGTAAGTATCGCATAGACTGACATCTACAACTAAATCCAGCACTATGGGCCTATAGAATAAGCATCAGAACACCAACAGGAGCCATGCCATTTTCCCTACTCTATGGCGTTGAAGTAGTACTACCTATTGAGGTTGAAATCCCATCTTTGTAGATATCTTTACATGGTCTTGTAACTGATGAGTAATACCACATCAATAGGGTGAATTCTTTAGACCTACTTGATGAGGGCAGACAATAGGAATTTGATCATCTGAAGGTGTACCAAGAATGAATCTCCAAAGGGTACAATAAAAAGGTCAAACCACACCAATTTCAAGTGGGGGATCTCATCCTAAAGGAGAATCCTAAGAACCAGCCTAACAGAGAACAAAAAGGAAATTTTGAACCTAATTGGTTGGGACCTTATGTTATCACTACTACCTTTGGGACTGGAGCCTATCAATTGGCTACATCTGAGGGATACATTCTTCCAGATCCTATCAAAACTTTGCATTTGAAGTGGTTCTATGCTTGATGTTCATCTAGCAGAGCCTTTACAGTAACTAGTTCTCAGAAAATACCAAAAACATTTAGAAAATTGATACTGAAGAAATCCCAAAATAGTGGAAAAAGTCTTGAAGAAAAGGTATCCTTGATGAAAACCTGGCAAACAGGCACCTTGATATAGCAAAAAAAAATTGGAAAAGAGAAAAGTGTCTTAATGACAACCTGGTAAAATGGGCATCCTGGTAGCAAAAAGAATAAAAAGTTTTGCCAAGTGGTGAAAACCTGGAAATCAGGTGTCACTTGTGTTTTGTGCTCCATCTATCAATGCATTTTTGATACTAAGCCTTCATGATTACACCTATGCTAAGAGTTGACTTTGTTTCCTTACGAGAATCTTATCCTCGCTTGGGATTTGTCTACATTTCTGTCTTAGGATTAGGTCATTTGTCACTGGGGAAATCTTTTTCTAGCATATTAGGTCGCGTCTGCTAGGTCATCATAGGATGTTTTGTCTCGTAAATAATGATACACAATGTTTTCACTAAACTGTCACTTTCAAGAAACAAGGATGGCACAAACATTGCACTAACATGAACGGTGTTCCTAAGACCTACATTGGATTACAAATAGGAACAATGTTATACACAGACATGGAACATATATTTGCTTGAATTCCAACTTTTTGATTGTTGAATTTATACCGTGCTTGAAAAATGAATCAATAGTATTTCTCAATACTACCTAAACACAGGTTGATCTTGGTTTAATTATGACTCTTTTATGTACCCATGATGTTTTCACTGGGGGCATCTAAGTAGTTATGAGTTTTCTTTGATTGACTCACAATTGATAGTTTTTATGTCTTCCGAGTTACTCCATGACATCTGTGCAAAGGCAATGAGTCGCAAGGATAGGGGGCATAATATTTTCTTGGTTTTCTATGTATGGTGATTGTTCCAAGTGATTCCATACATATCACCTAACTTGGATGTTTATGGTAAGAGCTACCACCATGAGTGGATAGCCGCATATATCTCGATCTTTGTTATGTGTAAACTACAGTGAGGTTGAAACAATTTCCTTGTCTATTTTCTAACTCAGATTATCACTAAGGTATATGAAGCATAATGTACCCAAGGATATGAATTTTCAAGGTCATTGCTGGTCCAATATCTTTCCTTACATAGAATATGATATATTAAAAGGAAGGTGACTAACTTGTCATCCTGGCTTCTATGCCTTGATGCCTAAGTCTATTTCTAACATTTCATCCAATAAATATAGTATTCATACTTTCATAATATCAATGGGTATTAGTGATGGTTGTACTATCTGGTGGTATCCATTCCAAAAAGGGCCCAATGATGATAAAAATGTTACAAAAACTGCCAATCAGTGACAAGTTCTAAGAGTCTACATATAGCTGCATTTAGGGATTGCATGATGCATTTGTGAAAAAAGTGACAGCATAAGGACTTTGAGCTCAAAAATGATTTCTATTTTCTTCTAAAATTCCAAGTTAACTACAACATTTCAATATTACTGATATCTATATCGTTGCACATCCATAGCATACATTTTGCATTCATAAAATGAGACAGAAGAAAAATACAAACAAAAAATTTTATACATCGCATTTATTTCCACATCCTAAATGCATCCATACATTTTACTTGCATAAGAAAAACTCAAAAACATACATTTACATAATCATATAGTATCATTTGAAACATATTTATATTAGTGATAAATTGAAATGCATAAATGATGTCATCTAATCTAACTCATCATAAGACCAAGATACAATCACATGTGAAAAAAAATCTATCAAAATAGAGAGAACTCATGAATCATGTCAGAATCAGAGACAACTGCATCAAATAAATATATCAAAACATCATGCTACAAAGATCAACAACATGGCACAAGTCTCCACAAAGAGTATCAGCGTATTAGAGTAACAAAATGACAAGATGAATTATATATATATATATATATATATATGTCATGTGTCATCATACAAAAGAAAGGTCTCAGAAGGATCCAGATATACAATATAAATGTGTGACAAAATACATAATTAGCTCTGTCTTCCTCCCTCTCCCTGATCTAGAGGAGGAGGAGGAGGTGGTACAAATGGCAGTGGATGAGGCATAGCTCCCTCAGATTGCTGGGCAATCCTTGAGTAAGAAGGTGCTCTCTATCCCTCTGGAACCACAACATGGTATAAAGAAAAGTAATAGGCTACTCTCTGTCCCTGGTGAGTGGCTATCCAAGCCTGGGTATCTCTCTCCATCTCTTCCAAAACCTCTGCCAAAATCCTTTCCTAAAGGTCTATCCTATGATCTCCCTAGATGCCTCTGCTGCTGCTACTGCTGTCTTTGCTGCTCCCTTATAAGTAATGGCCCTGGATCCATCTTGGGAGCAGAAAATATGAAGCAGGTACACCAACCCTCTCCACTACCATTGGCCATATCTACACTGCCACCCACAGCTCCACCACCCCTATCATCTCCACCATCGTCCCCCTCATTTGGAGGAGGGTTCCTTCCATCTCATCTCCTTCCATCCCTACCTTTGACTCGCCCTCCCCCAACACCCCTATCTTTCTTTGCTCCTCCTCTCCCTCTAGCGGGATGATCATCCAGATCATAATCGATCAGATCCTCTATATGAGGAATGGCCTGCTCAGGCACTATGAACTGAGGAAATGGATACTATAGCATCTCTGCAGCATACCCATCCAAACAACCTATATCTGCAAAATCATGGCGAAGATCCCAATCAACTCCGACCATATCTCATATTTGTTGGTGAGTATTCTCATATACCAATTTGGCACCGCATAATGGTGCCTCATCATGGACTCTAGAATATACAGTCACATCCTGGGTCTTGCCCTGTCATCGGCAGAACTGTCTCAAAACTTGAGTGTGTACAAACTGCTCTATAATGTATCTGGTTCTCTTGATAAGGTACCCACTCTTAAATAAAATGGGACCTGTCTGGCATCTGAGGTCCACTCCTCACAGACTAAGTAAGGCCACCATACTACCTCTGTCATATCATCAAAAATCCCCTGTTAGTACTCTACCTTGCCCAGATGGGACTGCTGAATCAGACTGACATACATATAAACATAAGGATACTCAGGTGCCCTCTGCCTGTCTACAATGGGTCATGTCACTGGGATGTGCTCTGAGGCCCGGATCTAAAGAATTAAAATCCCCATAGTCAATGCTCTGAGTATATTGATACATAATCTTGTGGAGATCTTAGTACATATGGGTCAGAATATAGCTACCCCATGCAAATCTCCATCTCGAGCCGACCATCTACTCTAACATATCTACCCATCCTACAAGGAATCCATGCTGTCCTTTGTCTAGAATTAAGATGCCACCAATCAAGCCTGCTAAATATACAGATAATCGATCATAATGATCACACATGTAATCCCAAGAAAGGTATCTTTGATGGATGGTATCATCCTAGAAATACCAAGGAGCTGCACCAATCGCCACAGTAGAAGTTGACTCAAAGCGCACCTCACGACCAATAATGGGAACTCATAGTATGCGACATACGTCCTTAGGAGTAACTATCATCTCCCCGGTCGGGAGATGGAAGGTGTTGTGCTCTGAGTGCCATCTCTCAGAAAGAGCAGTCAACAGCCCCCAATTTACCCCTATATTAGGTAAACCAATCAAGGATCGTAATCCGCAATGGACCACTACCTCCTTCTCATCATATGACAAAAATCTGGCCAAAGAAAGCACGAGCCCTGGATATGTACCTCAAAATGAAACTACCTCACAATTGACCTATTTTTGGCAATACAAAGATAAATTAATGTTCTAGCTATGACAAAAATGCAGAAACATAAGTCAGCTAAGTGATTCAAGGTCCACGGAGAAAAGACAGTTCACAATTTTCACAAATTCTAAGTCTAAAACCCAGATGCGATCTTGGATATATAGGGTGCCATACTTTTACTGGATACAATCCTGGAAAAATAGGATGTGATTGAGAATACAAGGTGCGATCCCAAAAATCCTGGATGTGACCCCAAAAATAGGGTATGATCCTAAAAAGGGGGATACAACATACACTAGATTTCTTTTCCTAAACTAAGCTAAAAATAGAGTAACTAGATACGATCCAGGAAATACTGGATTTGACGCAGAAATCTGAGAAAGTAGGATGCGATTTGGGAAATACCAGATACGACGCAGGTTTGACAGGGTGCGATCTGGAATCCCGGATGTGACCCAAAATTCAAAGGGCTCTACAAGCTACATAAATGCATAAAATTTAAAATTGCAAAATTCACAAGGTAGTTTTGCGAGTACTTACCGGAGGTGCATAATCTGCTGGGCGTTGATGACAACAACTAAGCTTAAAATGATGCTTCCTCACAGGGACCACTATCTTCTCTGCAGAGCTCTCAAATTTACTATGGGTAAAAGTAAAAATGAATAGTAAAATGGTGATTTTTGAGACATATATTGGTCTTTTGAGCTATTTAGGGGTTCCGAAACTCCTCCTCGACAACTGAAATTCCATTTTTGTTCTCTTTTTGATCAATCGGGAACCAAATCGAAGGTGCCTAAGGTGTTTTATGTAGTACAGTAACATTTTTATGACAGCTCTTGAAAATGTAGAATTGCTCCATTTATTCTGAAAATCTGTCAAATTACACATTTCATAAAAAATATTGGTCTGACATCTTTTTATCAGTCTCACCACTCACATTTTCATGTAATTAACTTGGTTCTTGTGTGTTTATTATTAACCACACTTTCTTTCTTCACTTCTTCTACTTCGTTCTTTCTTAACCTACCCATTCCATGCAAGTGATACATCATTTCAACAGAGGGATTTCATTTCTTTCCTTCGATTTCATTCCGGAGGGGGCATGATCACGCTATCATCAATCAATTCTTGCTTGAAACAAAATTAAAATGAATTCATTATCAAACAACTAGGGGCATTACAGTTTCCTGAACTAAGTCAGAACTATTGGATAGAAAGCTCTGGTTATTATAAGCTGGATATCTTGTGTTTCCTCATTTTAAAAGATTCTTACTAAGCTCCTGGCAGCTTCATACTGACTTTTGGACGACAACCAAGTTCAGAATCAGTATTATCAATCTTTGGACGACAACCAAGTTCAGAATTGGTATTTTTAAAATATTTTATTGACCTTTGGATGACAACCAAGTTCAAATTCAATTATATCAAGTGTGAGACTGATCTCATCAGGAATTTCATTCGATCATGAGTGAAATTCTCAATCTTTCTGAAGTCAAAATCAAAAACTTTCTGTGACTCAATGCACTGCTCACACATCAATTCAAAGAGGGGAAAATGTAACCACCTGGATTTGGTATGCTCTAACCATAGACCCTA
Source organism: Thuja plicata (assembly GCA_018584345.1). Classification (NCBI taxonomy): domain Eukaryota; kingdom Viridiplantae; phylum Streptophyta; class Pinopsida; order Cupressales; family Cupressaceae; genus Thuja; species Thuja plicata. The sequence goes on along the minus strand of MU223253.1, from coordinate 2,569,762 downwards.
TTTTCCCTAAGTGTGATCATACCCCCAATTATGTTCAAACAACTCTTCAATCAGCTGACATAATTCATTCAAATCAAATTTAATCTCTTAAGTGATCTAAGCACTAAATTTTATTAATCACCTAAGCCAATCAAATCAAATCAATTTAAAATCAAATCATTTCAAATCAAACATGGCTAAGGTAATTAATTTAAGAGGAATTAAATAAATCCCTATTATATCAAATCGCTTACAAAAAGCCTATATTCTAGCCTAAATTAATCTAATTAATTGGCTATAGTGCTAATTAATTATCTAAAGCAATAAAAAGCTTAAATAATTAATACTCCTATTTTTGAATGAATATATTTAATTTAATTCATTTCATTAATATTTACCTAAACCCCTAACCTAACCTACCTCAACCACCTTGACCCTGGGTTCAAACCCATCCCAACCTATTCACCCCATGATAAATCTAATCCTAATCCTAATCCCATTCTAACACACTTCCTAATGATGTCACATTCCTAAAAATGTGATTAGGAACTCAACCCACTTGAGAAAGTCAACTTTCTCAAGCTTGACTCCCTCTAAGTCCACCTTCTCAAGCTTGCCTCTTACACCCTCACCATGCCTCTTAAATGCTTGCATTTAATGCATATGCCTTCCACCTTGCTTCTTTAATGCCTTCGGCATTTATTCATCTTACACCTCATTAATGGGTTTTACAACTCCATTAATGACCCTTGTCCCCCCTCTCTCTCCTCATTTCTTCTATAAATAGAAGGAGTTTTTGACCTCAAATAAGCCTGAATTTTAGATTGAAAATGTATTGTTATGCTGTTAGGATTTATATAGATTCATGCTTCATTTTACTTTCCATGATTATGCATTGTTATAATCTTGATTTCTAGAACTAGAATGCATGTTATTTAGACATCTTTCTTAGTTTTAATAGAATCTTTCATGCTAGGTTGTTTATGTCACTGGAAAAGGCATAATCTGAGGGCTATTATGTTTTTTTTTCACACTCATCCTAGTTAGAAAACAACAGATTGATTTTAGTGGATTTCCATGCTTTCCTAACGCCATTTTCACTAACGTAATGATCTATTGAAGTGTTGTGTCGCAGGTAATAGGTGCACTATTTCACACACACAAGGACAAGTTGGATGAATAAAAATCAACTGACATATGTTGGAAGGAGGTTGTTCATATAACTGTATACACACTGAACATAGAACAACTACGTGTAAACACCAATCACACTCCATATGAGTTATGGTATGGTTATCATGCATCTATTAAACACTTTAGAATCTTTGGAAATAAATGTTTTATTAAGAACTCTGATGATAATCTATGAAGATTTGATTGAAATTGTGTTGAAGGACTATTCTTAGCTTATTCCTGACAAAGAAAGGCTTATAAGTGTTTTAATAAAAGGCTAAATAAAATTGTCGAGAGTTTGCATGTTAAGGCTCATGAGATAGTGTAGGAAAACCAAGAAGTGCAGGTTTGTAATACTCTTATTCAAGAGGTTGCAAAGGAACATGTTAATATAGAATTTGTAAAAGAAGCTGAAGATAATGAAGAGGAAGGAGTATAAAATGAACCTTCAGAAGTAGCAAAACCAAATTTTCCGGTCACAACTATGATAGGATCTATATTTGTAGGAAAGAGACTAGCAAAATACCATCCAGAAGATTAGATTATAGGAGACATAGAAAGACATACAAATAATAAGAAGGAACTATATGGTCAAAATAGGTGAGCAAGCAAATATATGTTTATTATCTGAAATAGAACCTAAGACTTATGTTGAAGCTAGTCAAGATGAATTTTGGATTAAGGCCATGGAAGATGAACTAGGCTAGATTTAAAAGAATGAGATTTAGGAGTTAGTACCTAAACTTGGAGATAAAAATGTAATAGGTGCCAAATGGGTCTTTTAGAAACAAATGAGATGAAAATGGAAAGATAGAAAGGAATAAAGATAGACTAGTATGAAAGGGATATTTTCAAATATAAGGTGTTGTTTTTGGAAAAAGCTTTGCACCAGTGGCTAGTATTGAGGATATTAGAATATTTCTAGCATTTTAGCTTATAAATGTATCAAATGGATGTCAAAATGTTTTTAAATGGTTATCTTGATAAAGAGGTGTACATGGAACAAATTGAAGGCTTTGAGAATAAATAATATCCTAATCATGTCTATAGGTTAATGAAGGCTCTCTATGGTTTAACGCAAGCCCCTAGACCATGGTACTCCAGGTTGGACAAATATCTGGTAACAAATGGCTTTACACAAGGTGGATTTGACAACAATTTATATGTAAAGGTTTAAGATGATGATGTTCTTGTGATACTTGTTTATGTTGATGACATTGTGTTTGGTTCCAATGACGATGACTTAAGTCAAAAGTTTTCTAAACTAATGCAATCTAAATTTGAAATGTCAATTCTTGAAGATCTGTCCTATTTTCTTGGATTGTAGATTTCATAGATGGAGAAAGGAGTCTTCTTGTCTCAAAAAAAGTACACTAAATAAATGCTTAAGAAGTTTTATATGGAAGACTGTAAACCTATGGGAACTCTAATGGTAATAGGTTGTAAACTTACTAAGTCAGATGATCCTCTTGATATAGATCAAACAAGGTATAGATCCATGATTGGAATCTTAATTTAACTTACAACTTCAAGGCCTTATATAATGCAGGTTGTATGTCTTGTAGCCTAAAGAATATCAATGATCATGTTATTGTTGTTAAATGAATCTTTAGATACATCAAGTGCACTTTGGAATATGGGTTGTCGTACCCAAGGCATGATACTTTTACTTTTACTACTTATACTAACTCAGATTGGGGAGGATGTCTTATTGATAAGAAAATTACTTTAGGAGAAACAATTTTCTTTGGGAATAATCTAGTGTGTTGGCATAGAAAGAAGCAAGAAACTACTACACTCTCAATTGCCGAGGCTGAATATATAGTTGCATGTTCTTATTGTCAAAATTTTATTTGGATGGTGCAAACATTATCAGACATGAAAGTGAATGTATCTAAACCAGTCTCTATCTTTTGTGATAACACCAACATCATTAGTATTTCCAAAAATCCAGTCATGCACTCCTGCACAAAGTATATTGATATTCATTATCATTTTATCCGAGAGTATTTGTTGAATGTGTTGGAATTATATTAAGATGATGTACTAAGAGGGGAGGGGTGAATCAGTACCTCTTAAACTTTTCTTGGTTAGCCCATTAACCCTTAATCATCAGTTTGTAAATTATCTTATCTTAACTGTTCATCTTCTTTATGTATATGCAATCATATCATAAGTTATTTAAGTATGTAATCATAACAAAAACATTCATGAAAATAGATAACACATGACACAAGATATGATATCGCAGAAAACTCCTGTTAGGAAGTAAAAATTGTGGTGGGGATTGTTACCCACAAGACTTCACTATCTGCAGATAAGAAGGGGT
>MU223253.1:2501668-2549157 GCA_018584345.1 Thuja plicata | reverse complement strand
ACTTTGCGACTGAATGAAGAACTGTTCAGGATTAATGCCAAGGATTGAAAACCAACTATGATCTGCTCCTTTTGATCACTCAACAAGAATTGCTAGGGTTTGGAGCTAAACCCTAGGGTGCTCTGCAGCAAATGGGCATAAACAAAGGGTTTTGACGAACTTCAAGAAATTTTTAGTATACATTATCATTTATAAACCTAATTATAGTATTTAAAATGTAATAAATAAATAAAATAAATAATATTCATCCATATAGAGAAATACATAACCCACTATATACCCAAAATCATACAACATAAACAGATAGGGCCTCCACATCCACCTCCCCTAAGCAGCACACCAAAGATTTTATGGTGTAAAAAAAACAAATGTAACCAATTATAACACCTCAAATACTTCAATTATCAATAGTCAAAACACAAGTAGATTTACCAAGGATCTTATCCCTCTAAAAGGTTTAACTTGGGTACATCTTCCGTCACATCACAAGAGAAAATATTCTAAAGAAGCATGTGATAAATATAGAACAATTACAAAGTGCAATAAGTATCATTCAAATTAAAATACCTTAGTTTCAAATAGATAAAACACAATCAATAGGACAACATTTTAAGAAACTTGAAGATGGAGTAATAACGAAATAAACAATCAAGCTTCAAAAATTGACGCTACAATCCTAAAGAATAGAATGAACATGAGGAAAGGAAGAGATGTTCATACATAGTTGGAGTCCCACATCAACGCATTATTGAACATGGTCAATGATATCAATACACTATATCAATTCTATCTACAATGAACCATACTAAATAAACCCTAAAAGGCCAAATGGATCAATTAGAGATGTAAATATTACAAGTGGGCATCACTTATAATACAAGATAGGAAATGGATGACATAATAAGAGCATAAATAGAAGCATTGCACAATCAAATACAAAAATTGTAGGATGAGAGAGAGAGAGAGAGAGAGAGAGTTTCTGAAAACAATGAGCTTCAAACATGCTTATATTGTTGTCCTTTATTATGCAAAGAATATTTCCCAACAAATCTAGATCCCAAATACTACATCAAAGGTATAAAAGATCCTTACCCAAGTTAATATTTAAATATATATGTTGCAACAAGATAAGAACCAATTAGACACCACATTCCTACATTTGAGAGAAATCTACAAACGTATCACACCTAGAAATCAAATATCTCTAATATGTTGAGGACAACATATAGTTTTAAGGGGAGATGTTGGCACATAATAAAGAAGATGTACATCAAAACTCAAAATCTACCATAGTTGGATGCAAAATTAATATGAAATATATGATCAAGTTGACCACGTAAGAAAATACATATTTTGTAAGGAACACATCCCCATTGTGTGTGTGTGTATAAAGAAATGATGATGATGTAAGACATGTAACAAAAAAGAAAAGAAATATATTAAGAGAAGAAAAAGCTATATATGCTATTATATATGTGTGTGTGTGTGTGTGTGTGTGTGTGGGTTAGAATATGTGAGGAAGTACTGGCATTGGTTGTCATTGATGTCAAAACCTCTTACAAACACTCTAGATTTTTTTGTTGGTGTTTGAAATGTCTTGTTAGCTATCAGGGTAATGATTACATCATATTTGAGTTATTATCCTATTGGTGGTAATGACTATTTTGTGGTAATGACTATTTTGTGTATCCATCTTTTGGTCTTGGTTGTGGCATTCAGATGGCTTTGGTAAATGCAACATGTACTGTAATATCCTAAGTATGACCTATCTGTGGATCATATTATATCGTGTTATGTTCCCTTATGTATGTCCTAGATTTAGGACCAATTTTGTGAATTAAATGTAAATGTAATATGTGTTTCATTGGTGATATCACATGTTTGGTGTGAAGATGACGTATGTAAGATCAGATACCGGTATAAATAAAGAAGAAAATTTTTGTATCCAAAATAAGTAGTTGTAATATACAAGTGTATGCATGTGTGGCTTATGTGGATTATATGTGAAATGACTACGAATCTATGCCAAGGAGATCCATGTCTGTGCAGAGAAGTCTATAGATCTTAGAGGTCAATTCCATTGGAAATAATAGGTACGGAGAGGGGGGGGGGGGGAATTAGTCCAAANAGTCTATAGATCTTAGAGGTCAATTCCATTGGAAATAATAGGTACGGAGAGGGGGGGGGGGTGAATTAGTCCAAATATATAGTAAAATAATTCAACCACTAATCTAAATAACTGTTGAAATGATTCCCAAACTATAAAGCATATAACTGATGCAAATACATTAAAAAAAGTAATATCAAACATCCAAAAATTCATCAAACATGAAAAAGATATTTTTCATGTGGAAACCCTTGTAAGAGGGAAAAAAACCACAGTGGGGATGACCCACAAGCCCAATACTATAGTAAATGAGTTTTCCCTATTAGGAGCTACAATTAGCCTTTCTGAGGGTTCACCCTGTTAGAAGTGACTAGTACATTATTAGTAGTACAATTAGATAAGCTATGGTCTACCTCGCTAGAGGATTTCAAACCTCAAAAAATAAGTTACCTTGTTAAAGGATTTACCAAAAAGAACTTATTAGAGTTCACCTAGTTAAGGGATTTTACTTGTTGCAACTGTTAGGGAACAATAAGATTAGCGATCTGGATGTAGCACTAATTGCTTTTTAGATCCAATAAGTTCTCTATACTCTATAAATTCTCTATGCTCTTTGTCTATTAACTTTCTAATTGCAACCTCAAATTGAAATAAAAAACCCTGGTCATCCAAAACAACACTTACAACTTCTCTCAACAAATACTTTTCAATATGATAAGTTACTATATATAAAAAAACTTCCACCGACATAAAAATGATCTTAAAATTTCTTTCTCATGAAATAACCATGTGTCAAATTAATAATCTAAATGAATAAAATGATTTATCATGACCACATTAGGTCAAGATAAGATCTGCAAGTTATACCTCCAAAGTACTCAAACACATTTTCACTTCTCCAATGCAACAACTCAACTCTAACTTAAATGATTGCATCCATCTCATAGATATTAAAACATTGAATGTATAACCTTTATTCCAAGTCATTATCTAATTAGATGATCTCACATACTTTACCACTCACCAATTTGTAATCTACTGACCGGTACTCAAGAACATAAGTGTTCTTCCTGTCGTGATGTTCGTGACACTAAAAAATATATCACCGCTCAACCGATTGAGTTGTGGTTGGAACCACATTACAATATAAACTGGTTGAATCTGTACCTATGACCGCTCCTCATAATTCAACTTCTATCATGATCACCACCAAAGTGATGTCCTCACTGTCTACCGATCTTCTCGACTTACCCAATTTTTAGTATTACCTCCTTACCAATTGTATCTTCACTTTACCTGTAGTATATAATGAATGTACTCACTTAGGTTCACTTTACTAACTTAGTTTCCATCAATGAAAACCAAATAAGTGACTCCTTATGACTGCACCTCAATATCCAAAAATCTCCCAACACAATACCAATAATCTTCCCCTTTGGAATTGATGAAAAACATAGGCTAACTGCTTACAATTGTGCAATCATAATATCAAGTTATGAATCCCTATACACATACTCTCCATACATGCATATAATCCCCCATACATATACTAATCATGCATATACTCCCCCTTTGACAAAAATGAAAAAGGTACAAAAACTAAAATATATGTATACAAAATCTTACTTACATCCTGTCAAAGAGCACCTTGAAGTTAATATTTGTTGAATTCAAGGATGTTTGCCATACCTTATACAAGTAACCCATATAAATTATTTTCTCAATCAAACTAGAAGCAATCTCTTCAGTGCTATCTAGAGTGCTCATGTTAGGTAACTCAAGTATGACTTCTACCTTCTTCACATTTAGTTGTATCACCTCTATTGTAGGGGATAAAGTTGATAGAAGTTCCAGTAGAGTGACCATTCTCTTATCTTTCTCACTCTAAATCTGGTTAACCTTGTGTGAAATTTTCTTGACCTGACTATTGTAAGTAGTGATTGAACTTGACAATGGATCAAGCTGACTACTTAGGCTCTCCAACTCCTTCTGTGCTTCATCTTTTCTTTGTTCAAAATATTGAACAAAATCAGGATACCTTGATACTTTGGCAAACAATTGGCCTGCCTTAGTCAATGTAGTCTTAACTTCCTTTATCAATTCTGAAAATTTGATCCTATCTATGGTAATCTTCTCCATCATCTTACCTATCATCTATAGACCCTATGGAAAGACATATTGTCAATTAGTGTCAAAACACTTAGTCATTCAGTGTTACCAGAGTAGATAGTGTTACCCAAATAGACAGTGTCACTTGAGTGTTCAATATCACCCGAGTGATAGTTTATCACCTGAGTAGTCTTTTGGACCCAAGTGACTGTTTGAAGTCGACTTTGCATATATTGTTAAATATATATTTATTTATTGCAAGCCAACTTACAAAGTTATTTGTTGGATATATATATATATATATAGATGATTATGTGAATGACAGTTTGAGTTAAGTGAAGAAGTGTTCAGGATAGCAAAGACTTATCTATCACATTCATGTGATTAGTTATATTTCAAAGGATCTTATTCAACAATCACAGTTGCACAGAGAATATCATCAACTAGTTCATTCTCACAGGTGGATCACCAAAATCGTTTAACAAGGTGGACCTAATATTCCTTTCTCTAAATCTCTTAACAGAGTTGCATTACTCAGTGTACTATACAAAATCTGTTAACAAGGTGGACCTAACAGTCCTTTCTATGCTACTAATAGGGCATACCATTAGGAGTGGTCATTGTAAGCTTTAACAGGCTAAATTTATACTGCAGTACTAAATCTTGTGGGTATCATCCCCACCCCAATTTTAGTTTCTTTTGGAAGGTTTCTGGGTAACCAAAATATTGTGTCATGTGTTGTATTTGATTCTTTACTTTCAAGTTATACGCATGCAAAAAAATAAGATAATCTAATTATGGACTAAAAGGATTAAGATTTATTGATTCCTGATTTACCCCCCTCTCAGTCATTGGGCACATCATATAATTCCAACAATTGGTATTAGAGTAGTGGTTATCTTATCAGAAGTTTTACAGCTTGAGAAAAGATCAGAGGATATGGAAACATACAGACTAGAGAAATCCATTGAGAATGAAAAGATAGATCTTAAGGTGGCCATGGATCAGATCATAATACTTAAGGAGCAACTCTCGCTTTCCCTAAAAAGAAGAAAACAACTAGCAGTACAACTGAATGAAAATAACTATATAGAAGACAAAATTGAAGAAATTTGCAAAGAAGGGAGATCAGAAGAAGCTGATGCAGCCATTGAATACTTTCTTGCAAAGAATCTCAATTTACATGAAGAAGTTAGAAAGTTAAAAAGAGAACAGGAAGTTCACTCAATCAGTATGTGTGAAGTCATGGAACTAAAGAACAAAGAAGAAGATGAAAAAAATATAGCACAATAAGATAAAAAATGTTGAGTACAAGGTTAGAGGAAAAAGAAAAATAAATCCAACACTTATCACTTCAGCAAGATGATTTGGTAAGTCAAATCAACAATGCAACACAAGAAGTTGGCAAATTAAGGACAGAAAATTAAAGACTGCAGAATGATCTCAATACTAAAAAACAAACAAATGAAAGTATGGTGAATTCAAAAACTAGCATGGATTAGGAAACATAACTGAGAAATCATGGGCAGACTAGATTAGGATATACTAAACAAGGTGAATCCTCACAATGAGGAGCTCAAAGGAATAACAAACCTAAATGCAGTCACTGTGGCAAGACATGGCATAAATAAAATAAGTGTTGGAGAAATGGAAGGTCAAAATTTAATGGTAAATGCTAAAGTTGCAATAAACATGAACATAGAGTAAGTGAATGCAAAGAGAAACCTGAGTTTGAAGGGGAATGCTATAAATGCAACAAACAAGGTCATAAATCTTCGAGTGCAGATCTAAGAATTGGAATCCTGCTGAACAATTAGCCAAGGCAATTTTTGGTTGGGATTACAACACCTGGTACAGATGTTTTCACTGTGGTGAATATGGACACATTGGTGCAAATTGTGTAAAGACTCACTTCAAAAAAAGAGATCCTACTAAGAGATGCTATGTATGTAAACAACTCGGTCATCTGAGCAAGAACTGCATGAACAGAGAAAAGGTTGATACTATTTTTGAGAATGGTAAAACCAAAGTCTCAAAAATCACAACTCAGATGAGTAAGTAATGGGTAAGGAAATCCTCAGAAAATTTAGATCAAAGCAATGAAGGATCTGATGACACCCTAAACAGTGAGATGGGTGGATCCATCATTACAGAATAAGAAAGCAAGGAGATTACTGGAACTGTGCAATAACAAGTTATCCTACATCAGTTCTAGGAAATAAATACAGTCCATATCCACATATTGATGCAAGAGGACATATTTTAGTTCAACCTGAGTCAGAATGTTGATTACACCTGAGTCACTCTAGCTCACCTGAGCCGAGTCGAGCAGTGTTGATAATGAGAAAATTAGTTTCACCTGAGCTTCTGAGTGAATCTTGGAGAAGCACCTGAGTCATGCCAGCTACTATGTATGGAGCATTTAATGTTATACTCTAACGACTGAAAAAATCTTATATATGAAGAATTGTGAAGAGTATTGTTAACAAAGCTTTTAGTTTACTAGTCATTTCAGAGCCCTTAGCAATTTAGAGCAAATTCGTGATTGACAGTGGAGTTTGATTATTTCATTCAAGAAATATGGCATCCACTTCCAACAGCAAGGTCAAGAAAGGTTCAGAAATGCTAGTAAGGAATACAATTTGTGATCCTCCCTAGTACAAGCTTCATCTGATAGTTGCAGAGGAGATAGACCCTGTTAGAACTGCATATTAAATTTTTTCAAATTTCAAAGCTTTGGCCCTTTTCCCCAATGTTTTGGTTTAAATTTCATGTCTCTTTGTGTCAAAAAAGTCAATTTTGTGGTTAAGTCTTCAAAATGCCTTGGTTCAAGCTTTAGTCGCACACTCGCGCTGATCTTTTAATGTGTTTTCTAAGTGTGTGGGTGAGTGGTGAGTCATTTTGGAATGAATCATGTAGTCATGGTCATATCTTGTTAAGTCAGGTTATGTGTGTGAGTGAGCGACTTGGTCATTAAATTGTGTTAATGGCACAATCATGATGTAATTTTGAAGTCAGGTTGTTAGTTTGCAGTTGAGCGAGTTGGAAGTATTTTGTATGTGGCTCACTCATGAGGGATTAAGTTCTGTGTTAAAAGGTTCAATGAGTCAGTGATAAGTTAAGTTTTTATGTATCGCACAGTTGCGATGGTCTTAGGTCTTTAACGTTTTGGTCCATGACTGAGCGAGTGATGTAAAAGAGGTCTAGTCGCTTACCTGGGCTAAGTTTTTGTGCTTGTCATTTGAGCCTGCGAGTGCATAAGGAAGTCAGGTCATAGGTGTCACTCACTCGCCCAAGTCTTAACTATTGTGTTTTTTGTAGTGCGAGTGTGTGATGCAGTATATTTTGGTCATTAGATGGTCCTTGTCACTCAGTCACATAGGAAGTATTCAATGTTTTAAAGTGCGCGAGTAAGAGACCAGTTTTGTTCCTGCTCACTCGCCAATGATTTGTATTTTGAAATGATGAGCTCACAAGTGCGTGATGAAAGAAAGAAAAATATATTGCCCACTCACCCATGAAGAAATTCAAGTGAAAAGATACTAGCAGGTTTGTGATTAAGAAAACATGTTGGCTACCACTCACTCACAGATAATGTGCCAGTTAAGATTTCAAGCCCGCGAGTGCGCGATGAAGAAAATTGAAACTTTTCGCTCAGTCGCTCATGAAGAAAGTTAAGTCAAAAGGGATCAGCGAGTGAGCGATTAATATATTATGAAGATTTGGTGAAGGCACTCACTCAGTCATGGAGGATTCATTCATAAAGAAATTTCAGCAGCGAGTATGTGACTGTGATGGAAAAGGGTCATTTCTCACTCGCTAATGTTTATAAGCTGAAATATTTTGCAGTGTGAGTGAGTGACCAAGTAAAGTGCATAATGAAAATGGTCATCACTCAGCCGCAGAGCTATAAAAATAAATCAGAAAGGCATAGCGACTGCATGACCAGAAAATAATGCATGATTGTTTTGAAGACCACTCACTCGCTCAGATCCAAGTATGATAAGTTAGAGGTCAGTAGGTGTGCAACCAAGAAGTGATTGAGCAATGAATGTGCACTCGCTCACTCGCAAGGTTTCAAAGAAAGTAAAGTTTTAAGCGGCAAGTCCGTGATTGATAAAAGGAAAAGTGATGCCACTCACTCATGCAGGTATAAGTGTAAAGAGTAAAAAGATAGCGAGTATGCGACCACCAAATGATGAAGTTTCCAGTTAGGTCATCACTTAGTCATGGAGGATATGAACCAAAACAAAAATAGACCACGAATGCGCGACTGCTTAAAAGGAAAGGTCATATCGTTCACTCACAAGGACAATTTTGAATGTAAGAAAAGTACAAGGGGTTGGTGACAAGTTGACAAGTGACTCATTTTAGGCTTACGAGTGCAAAAAGAGAAAAAGTGTGTACTCTTTTCTAGCAGGGATCATACAGTGTGAATTAATGGCAGCATTAGTTACAGAGAGATGATTGCATGACACTGCAAGTGTGATAATTTGGAATTCAAGTGGAAAAGACACATATTTGATGGCTATAAGTATGAATGATTGAGCTTGATTATGTACAATTCCCATTTCAGCATTCTAAGATTTTCTGTGAGAGCGATAAAGATTGTTTTTATGAGATAAAAATTTGAAAAGGAAAGATGAGTCAAGCCACTACTAGTGTTGCCTCACAAGGGTCTGAAAATAAGAAGGTTGCAACAAAGAAAAATATAGAGGAATTTTCTGATTAGGTAATTGGCCAAGAATTATTTCCGAGTAGCTAGGGTAATTAGGAAAAAGAACAAGGAAGCCCAAGTGCATATCAATAGGAGGTCAATAGCAAAGGTTTTTTGGGATTATTGGTACACTGTGCATAGAAATTGATCTGGATAAAATAAAAGAAGATTATAAAAAGAGGGAAAAAATGATCAAGACATATGAAATGCCCAAATTCATGCCTAGGGTAGATAGAAACCTGGTAATCATCCTAGATAATGTTAAACCTCCATTTGATTTTTCCATGTTTCATCACTATGTCAAATGCATAGTATATGGCTTGAGCAAGGTGTTAGGATTTGATGGAGATTCTACAGTGGCTGAGGACCTGCTAATGATAACAATGAACATTCAACACCCAGAGGTCAATTCAGATTATGATTATGTGGCCTACCTAGTTGAAGCTATTCATCTAGCACTGGTAGATATATAGAATAATGTCCCCGTCCCAACTTTTAAACATTATTCTCATGTAATGCTTATGATTTTATTTTACAACAAGGCCTCCATCAACGAAGAGATGCAACTGTTTGATTTAGAATATGGTGTCAGCATGCCAATTCAAAGGTGGACCCTGGTATGGGACAGTTGCTCTATAAATTCATCTTTTGTATGTTTGTCTATTTGGATTGTGGATCCAATCTTTGAATTGCTAGGAGCTGAAAGGGAGAGATTACCAAATAGGGTTAGGAGGATATTAAGGCCTTACCAGTTTGTTGAAAATTTGCCAATCTCTCACAATTGGGGAGATTTATTTTTCTTTGATCATTTCACTATTATTAGGGTATATGGTTGTTCTCAACCTCCTCACATTCTCCCCAAATTTGTGCCTCTTAGAATTGAATTTCTAGAGTTCATTTAGAAACTTACCTAGGTTGATAAAGAATTCCTAGAAGGACACAGGAGGGGTGCTTTTGTCCCTAGACTATGGGTGGTTTTTGATTTTTCTATTGGAAAAAGAGTGTTTGATTTGATTAATGACTTTCTAAAGAAATATAGGATGTCCATAGCTATTGTTAGATTCTGTGATCCTTAAATTTTTGTAAAAATTGCTCTGAAAGGTATGGTTTCTTGGGTAACTGTCAGAGATCATGAACCGTTGGATGAAGAAGATATTGTGAGAAATAAGTTGGACAGAGTTGAGTTCCAGGAAAGGAGGAGAAAATGTAAAGACCTTGTAAGGGCTGAGAAGGAATGGAAGGAGTCTAACAAGACATTCTCTGGTTTCTTTCCTGATCTTCTATATTTGTAGAGAATGGATGAAATGCTGAAGTCTTATGATACTTTAATGGCACAAATCCCACAGTTCAGTGTTGAGGATGCATAGTCTCAAGGATCCCTAATTCTTATTGCATTACATGACCAGGAGCATTAGGAATAACAAGAGGAACAGTACAAGGAAGAAGAAGAGGTTGGAGAAGAAGCCACTTCTACCAGAGAGTCACCCAAGAAAAAATAGAAAACAAAGCACAAGAGGGGGCAGGACAGGAAGAGTATGGCGAAGGCTGTGATAAAAGAGCATGGAAAATATTTCAGAAAGCTAAAAAGGCAATTGCAAAAGGAGCCACAAGCTGAAGGTCAAGAGGATAACAAAATGGTACTATTTGGAGAGGCTGATGAGAGGGTAATGATAGCAAATGAATTCATGAAAGATGACGAATTCATAAAATCTGAAGAGTTCAAGAGCTTCTTAATCAAAATGAAGCAAAACAATTTATGGCAAAACCTGATGATAGGAGAAGGTCAGGAAGAGAAAAATGAGGAGATTGTAAAGACACTCTAGGATCATGATCCTGAGAGTGAATTAATCACTGTGGAGAAAGCCATATTGCTAGTACAAAATAGTGGGGTACTGTTGATGCTTGGTTGGGACTTATAGTCCACATTTATTATAGATCAAATCAGAAGGCAGGAAGACCCTCTGATGAAAACATAGGTTGAGATTGATGAATTATTGAAAGGATCAGGATTTGATCCTAAGTCCAAGACTTTAGCTATCTGGTCCTTGGCCCCTGCTACAGAGAAACCTCTTGTTATGAAAATAACAGAGGATATGAGGGCAAATAAGATGATATGGAACTTGCAAGACACCAGTGACATTGAGATCACCTAGTTAATGACCCAAGTGTCCTTCATGAATTTGGAAAAAAAAAAGGACCTGTCAAAAAGATACGAGACAACATTTGGCCAAATGATAGCCCTAGCAAAAAAGCATGAAGAGGTAGTGGTTCATAACCACACATTGGAGGAGAAAATTGCAAAATTGAAGGAAGAATTGGAAGAAAGAAAGAGAGAAAAAACTCTAGCCTCCTAGGAAGTCGCAACAATTGAAACAGATGCTGCCATGGAAATAAAGGAAGATTCAACATTGGCAGAAGGCCAATCCAAGGAATTATTATAGGAGCAGAATGTAAATGTCATGTCTATTATATTGCCTATACTGCAACATCGAATTGATGTTTTGAAACAAAAGACTGACATAGTATATACATTGTATGGATCATTGCAAGAGGCCTCAAAGATAGTTGCAGAAGCTATGACTTTCTTGGAACCTACTTTTAAGACCTGGTCAAGAAGAGAGAGGCTAATGGAAAAATTGAAGATAGCCATATTATACAGTGATGATTTTCCTGATAAAATCACAGATACCATTGAAATGATCAGTGAGATGAATGACACTTTTGCCTTCTTCAATGGCAAAGCTGACTCAATAAATAATAAACTGTAACTATTTGGTGACCAATACCCTCCCTTAATCCCAAAGATATATGATGAAGCTGGTGTTTTGAAGCCACAATAAGATTGGACAGCTAGATTTGATGGGATATTCAAGGATGAGGAGATGAAGCAATGCCTGGAAAAGGATATTAATGCTGAATATTGCAATGAACTGATTGACAACCTCTTCAAGGTTGAAAGACGACCAGAACAACCATTAATGCCAGATGGAAAAAAATTATTGCAAAGCTGGAGACAGAAAATAATTTTGATTGGCCCACCACTAAGGAGGTGAATAGGTGGGAAGCGAAGCTGAAATGATAAGGAGACTATTGTCAAACTGCAACAACAAACCTTGTTCAGACCTCGCCAACTTTTTCCACCCGTGTTTTGTTATAAATTTTGTTTCTGTGTTAGTTGCAAAAGTTGTTGTAAAATATTTTATAAATCTTTCCCATGTAGTCCGTAGCTTGTTGCATTCTTAGTTATAAAAGGATTCCAAGACTACTGGCAAAATATAACCATTTTTATTTTGGGGAATATAAGTTGAAGTTGTAAACTCTTTCTTAAGACCAATAAATTTGATGAGTATTTTGTCTTCATTGTTGTGTTCTAAATTTTATTTAAATTGAATGCTCAAGGAATGTTCAATTTATGCATCTATTAGGCATATTTTGAAATAGTTGTGGGTTTCTTTCAAGGAAAGACTAAAATTGCCTTAGGACTATTTTAGTGAGATTCATGGTTTATAATGAATTCGATGAATTAAATTGTCATATGTGATATGATAGGTATATAAGGTATATCTATTTTTATGTCAGATTTGTCATTGTTTTAAGTTCTTGTTCATGAGAAATTGGTGATAAATATTCATAAGTGACTCTATACCCTAGGATAAGACACTAATCTATTTTCCTTAGAAATAGTTGACTATCACTATTAAAATTGATCTTTACCTTTATGTTTGATCTGTCCGATAAATGTTACGGTGGTCAATCCTTGTAATTCCATTCATATTTTCTTGAATGATCCCGTGATTTGATTATCTCAAGCTAGAAGGGTATTCCCACCAGATTTTATGGAGCTCAAAGTGTAGAGGGTTTAAAAACTCTATTTCTATCATTCTATATCTTGCTTGATTAGTGTCTGGGATAAATAGAGCAAGCTCATTAAGAATATTTCATATGTCAGCAAGAAAAGGAACTAACAGACCTTATGAGAGCTCATTCCCTAATCCCTCTGAGAGTGTTACTGGTTAATGAAATTCATAGCTTCTATCACTACAACATATAGGATCTTGAAACCACTAAGATGAATCAAACATATGAGAAGTTATACACAAACAAGAAACTAAAGCCTAAGCAAAAACACCTCAAAACCAAGGGTTTGACACATATCATGCATATGCCAAGGGCCTTCCAAAAAAATTGGATGAGATATGTTCTTAGTCATGTTCACGACATGAAATTATGGATGGATCATCCTATAAAGATCACCAAGCAGATGATTCACCGTGTGATGAGGTTCTCTATGCTAGATAAGCCAAAAGCTACCAAAACCCTATTTATTACCTAAATAGGGATGAACTAGCAGAGTTAAATCTTGCAGAGTGGGATGACAGAGGCATGAGAATCAATAGAGTAACAAACATGGAGATGAAATTTAGGATTCATGTGATAGCACACAAGATTTACAGCTCAAGCAGACCCAACAGTGTTGCATGCAAAGCTATTGGCCTAGCCTACAAAGTTGTCAAGAAAAATCTGGTATTTCATCTGGAAGAATTGCAACTCACTCAGTTGAGAAAGAACATGGAGAGCATCCGAATATCAAAAACCAACTCATGTAAGTTTGGTTCTCTTCTAATTTGCATACTATTTTATGTTGAGAAGTTCTTTCCCTCCAAAGGAATAGTAGTATGGAAAAAGGATAGACCAATCATTCATCAGATTAATTACTTCATAGCTGAGATGGGAGATAATTTTGATAACATCATGGATGAATACTTTAAAAGTTTCAAATAGAAAATGTAGAATAGATATATGATTCCCAAACAACTAATTGAGAAATACAAAGAAGAAATCTATTTTCTAGTTGATTGTGACAAAGTGTATATTCAAACAGTAAAACCTAGGGTTTCATGGGTACAACCCTTGCCATATGAATTTAATAATGAGGACACTAAAGATATCATAGAGGCTCTTGTGAATGAACTTGTCAATCCAAAGGCATCCTGCTTTGGAACCTATGAGGATGCTAATAGCAGAATATCTCATGAAATTGAGATTCCTAAGATATTGAAGAGAGGAATAAAGAGACTTGATACTTACAAGAATAAGTATGGGAAGAGCTCTGACTCTCCTTTAATATCTAAGAGAAAAGAGGAAACTATTAAAATAGAGGAGATTAAGGAAATTTAATCTGACATGAAGTAACTGAAGTTAATCCTCCATAGAAGAAGAGGAAGACAACACCTAAATAGAAGAAAGATAAAGGAACTACTCCTGTTGTCACCCTGAGAAGATCTAGGAGGAAGATTATATTAAGTAATGAAGAGGATGAAGATGAAGAAGATACTGTGGTCTTCACAAAACCCACACCCATACTTGATCAAAAGATCAAAGACCTTAAATAAGGAAGAGCCACGAGTTCTTTGAAATCACTGAAGTATGCTTCTAGGATAGAAGAAGATAAAAATAAAATTGAGCAAGCAGTGGTGGAGAATACGGCTAAGTGGAAATGTGACCCTTCTGAGTTGAAGAGTTATATGAAAGAAGACTTATTTAAGGCAGTCTCTATTCCCTGGAAGAATGCGGTACAAATTGAAAAGGATATAAGGGAAGAGACATTGAAGTAGGTCATGCCTGCAATGAAAGGAAAAGAAGTGAAAGAGGCCTTAAGAAAATATGAGAATAATCACACCCCAGATTCAGGGCATTTCAAATATTGAACCAAAATATTGAAGAAGTAGCTCAGCGTTCCACATTAGTGTGGAAATCAATATTTGGTATTGAAGAAAGCAAAGAGAAGGAAGAAGTACCAAGTACAGACCCTCCAACACAAGGAAATGATGACCCTCTACCTAAGGTATAGACTATTGAAGAGTCCAATGCAGAAAAGATTGTAGTTGAGGTAATGGCATCAATAACCCAATCTCCCATACACAGTATAGTGACTCTGAGCAAAGACAAAGTTGTAAAATCTACATCAGAACAGACAAAACCTGAGCAATAGGCTCCTCCTACTACTGATACATGCACACCCGAGTGAATCAAAGGCAAGGTAGACATTTCTACTTATGATTAATTAGTTAGTATTGATCCAACTAGTGGCAATACAAAGGTCAATGACCTAATTGGATCGAACACTGATACTAAGGATAAGGAAGATAAGGGTAAGGAAATTGTTCCTTCACTGAGTACTAAATCAGAGGCAACAATAAGTGATGAGATAGATTTGGATAAAGAGATTGTGATTCCTAATTGGGATCTATCCAACCTATCTATAGAAAAAATAGATATCTTGGGAGAACTATAGAAGAAGAGGGCCTCATAGTAGAAAATCAGAAAGGAAAGGAAAAGGAACAAAGTACTTGAAGATGTAAAAGGCATATTTGTAGATGCTTTACAGATTGAAGTCAATGAAAGTGGCTCAATAATGGACCAACTTGTTGACATTTTCCACAAGTTCAACATAGACATGAATGCTTAGGAGAATTTACTTGAGAAGGCAGAGAAGAAATTAGAGAACAAGGTTCTAGAGAGTATGGTAAAGAAGATTGCAATCTACCAAGTGCAACTTACATAGCTTATCAACACTCTAGAAACCACTGTGAAAATGTGGTAGAATTATTTGTAAAACTGATTGACTCCTCCAACTTTACCATGGAAATCAAGAACAAGATGGTGAAGATAGATGCTGACTTGAAGGAAAGTGCAAGGAAGTTAGCACTTGACCCGAGCACCAGTTCTTCTCACTTCAAGAAATTAAAATATCTTACTGATTTATAGGCTGAAGTGTTGAGAGAAGAAGCAAGAATCAGAGAATCTCTTACAACCATTCAGAGCCAACTTCTACCACATATGGATGGAATGCAGAAATTTATAGCACATGCTAAAACTCTCATCCATGAAAACAACTTCTCAGTTGCCGAGCTGATGATAGAGCTATCTGCAGAACTCCAAGTTAAATTATACATCTTGACAGTGCTACATGATGATTGGGACAACATCCTGTCTCAATTTTAAAGGTACATAGTGATTTTCTATCCTACTTCGGGATAACCCTGTAGATGACATTCCTTTTTGGCATTTTTGTCAAAAACAATGGGGAAATATCATTGTATAAGAGGGATATATCATTGTAAATATCACATGTACAAATAATAGTGTAGAAGATATATGTTACAATAACAATTTTTAAAAATAAAAAAATAGAGTCAGTTAGACTTGAGCAATAGATCAAGTGTCAAAACCCAATCAATCTGTAAGGGGGAGTTTTGACATATCAGATACAAAGTTTAATTATAAGTGTTTTTGTCACTAATGCCAAAGGGGGAGATTACAGACCCTATGGTAAGACATATTTTCAATTAGTGTCAAAACACTTAGTCATTCAGTGTTACCCAAGTACACAGTGTTACCTAAGTAGACAGTATCACCCGAGTGTTCAGTATTGCCAGAGTGACAGTTTGAATCTGACTTTGCATATATTGTTAAATATATATTTGTTTATTGCAAGCTGACTTACAAAGTTATTTTTTGGATAAAGATATATATATATATATATATATATATATATATATATATATATAAGATAGTTTTGTTTATCCAATTGTAAGGAAGAATATGTATATAATATGAATGTATAATCAGATGATTATGCGAATGGAAGTTTGAGTTAAGTGAAGAAGTGTTCAAGATAGCAGAGACTTATTTATCACATTCAGGTGATCAGTTATATTTCAAAGGATCTTATTCAACGATCATAGTTGCACAAAGCAGATCATCAACTGGTTCATTCTCATAGGTGGATCAAAAAAATCCTTTAACAAGGTGGACCTAATAGTCCTTTCTCTAAATCTCTTAACAGAGTTGAATTACTCATTGTATTGTACAAAATCCTTTAACAAGGTGGACCTAACAGTCCTTTCTTCTCTAAGTTCTCCTCTACAAGATTCACTACAGTTGACTACAAATCTGGAGCTTGATCTAGAATTGCCTTTATAAGAGTTTCCATCTGATCAATAAGAGTATCAACTTCATCATATTCAACCTTAGGCACTAACTCAGCTAGAACGTCTCTAGCTTGCCTTAATATTATTGTCTTCTACTTTTATCTTACCTTGTCTCTTACAACCTTTGTCCTTAATTGCTCTAAAAAATTCATTAATTCCTTAGGTTTAAGTTTGGATATATCGACTGGTATGGTTGGTAATTATTCTTCATCAAATTCCTTTTCTTCCTCTTCTAAGTAATCATCATTTTATTTCTCTTCCTTGCACTTGTTTCTCTAGGAATTAATTTCCTTTTAGTCTCAAGTTCTTCTTCAATATTTTTCTGAGTCTCCTCCTGCTTACTCTCTACAACTTTCTCCTCTTTCTTCTTAGAATTCATTTCCTCTATATGTTCCATGGGCAATGGTGAGGATGAATCCTCTTTTCCTATTATGTTTACAATTTCAATCTCATCACCTCTTGTTTGTGATAGACTGATATTTTGTGTTCCAATGTTCTTCACCAAGTTAGGAACATCAAGAACAACATTTTGAATTAACTGATCTACTGAAAAATGTATCATTTCCATGCATTGGTTCATTTGATTTCTCTTGAAATTTTTCTTCTTGTGTTGCTATCACCTTTATCTATAGTATCTCTTTCCATGTCTCAACTATTTCATTATGTACACTCTATGTGTCATCAATTATAAGTCTAGCTCCTCTACTCTTACTTTTGAATTTATTCTTGTGAGTAGTAATCATTATCATAGCATATTCAGCACAAAACTCAGGTTGTACTTGGATTAGTGTTCTCTCCATAATCTCTCTATCCAACTGTAATACAATGCTCCATCTAGCATAAATCAACTAATATAACTCATTAGGGATGCAAGAATGGATCTCTGAAGGTGTTTTGAAAAATTTGTGAAAATGATACAAAATTGCATCTTCTATCTTGTATCTTCTTCTTGTATACATCACTCCTCAAAGTGTATATTCTACCAAAAGTAGCAAGTCTACCATTGTCCATAGTACCTTTTGTAATATCATCAATGGAAGGGGCTTTCTTAATTTCACCACTCTTCTTCAATTTAGAGGTATATTTTTCTGATTCTATCCTATCTTCATCAGTTTCCTTCTGAAAGTCCTTCACCTCTGTAGATTTTCTCTTCCTCTTATAGGTTTTCTTGGGAGTAGAAATGTTTTGAATTTTCTTCCTTAATGATTCCCCTTGAGACTTAACTTCACTAGGAATTGGTTTTCTCTATCTTCTCTTAGCTTCAATTTTGGTTGCAGCAGTGTGGGATTTTCCTGCATCACTACTTCCAAACTTCTTCTCTAGGTTAGATAACATTCTCCTTGTTTTCCTTTCAATGAACAGTTTCTTTAATTCCTTTTGAATTCTAGAAATTGTTTCATCATGAGTTCTAAATCTCTATGCTTTTTTTTCTAAGGGTTTTGACAACAACTCGTCAAAATGCGAAGTTACTAAATAAACTTCAACTTCATAACCCATATGAGGAATCCAATATATCCTAGGTTCAACAGCTTGCACAATACATGAATATGTGTCAACTAGAAAACAAATATCATTCTTGTACTTCTCTATAATGCTAACTAGAATCCTTTCTCATTTATTCATTCTAGACTGAAAATCTTTGAAATAACCCCACATGACATTATTGAAGTTATTACTGAATTCCTTTATGAATTCACTTATCTATATAATTGCTAGTTTATCCTTCGACCATGTAAAATTTCCTCTACTAGGGAAGAATTTTGAACATAGAGGAACATACATTCTAGTGGGGCACCATACTTGAATGATTTTATCTTATCTCTCTTTATCCTTTCCATGTTTGTTAAGAAATGGCTTCTGATCATCTCACATACATCATATGTTTAATCATCCTTAACAATCCAATAGGCAACGTGAATAACACCACCAGGCACACTCTTAACTCAAATAGAATGGTAAACTCTATAACGTATCACCATGGATGCAAAATAAAATTCCTTGTTTACAATATGATCGATTGTCATTTCTCTCCTATCTTGCTTGGATTTGGTTAGTTCAATGACCAAATGAGTATCCACCATTCTCAATATACATTCCAAACCTTGTGCTTGAAATCCTATAAACCTATGAATCATTGTCTCCAAAATCTTGTATGGTCTATCCAGACATGTGAATTAATCATGAGCTCTTCTTATCACATAGTGAATCCAATCGAGATGGAATTAAGTGGGATTGTCCACTCCGTAATTTAAACCCTTCTCCTATAGATATTTGTGCTTGTCTTTCAACACTCCATTGATGCATATACCCTTGTATTCTTTCTTGATTTCTTTATCTCCCAATTCTTTGATTTTGTAATGGATATAATATCAAACATATTTAATCAACATCACACTACCAAGAATAGTGGATACGACACCATCCATATCAATCTTGACCACTTTACTTGGATGCAGTTTGAATACAGGTCAAGGTTCCTCAGAGATGTCCACCAGAACTAGTGTATCAATGTTCTCTATCATTATGATTAACTGCAACATCACACAAATACAACAACATACTAAACTGATAGCTTTCAATACATTGGTTAGAGTTTCACAAAAACCCAATATCATTTTAGCTCTAAATCTCAATCACAAAAGTAACTATTGCACACAATAAATCAAGATAGCTCTCGAATGCTCAAATAAAAGTAAAAGTGTGAAAAGAAGCTACTTTTCCCTCTATATAACATTAGAGAAATAAATGTTACATAGTTAAATGATAGGAATCGTGTCATATCACCGGTTAACACCTATCCACTGGTTGGTACTCAACCAAAAGTAATAACCACTATCAAATATATATTGAACTTGAAATCTCATTACAGTCTACAAACAATCTCAAAAAAAATCATAGAAACTTACACCATAACGTGTATATATATATATTTACCTCTCTTGAATCTAGGGGATCGATAATGGATTTGTCTTTAAGTGACCCCCTAAGAAAATAATATGCTTAGTTGACCGATGGAACCTCCACACTTCTTGAACTTGTGGAGTTATCAGTCAACTCAGAAGAATTCAGTTCAACTTTCTTTACCCATGTCTTCTTCATATCACTTCTAACTTAATCAACATTAGAAACCTTATTTCCTTCTCTATCTTCTAACCGATTATGAAATTGGTTCCTAAACAGAAACTCTCTAGCAAATGACCTATCTTATGACAGAAAAAACATGTCATACTGGTTGACTTCCAAGGACCAACATTACCTCTTAGAGTTCTCATTATGCAATTTAGTGCTAGGTGTCTATAGTTACCACATACATAACATGTAGTATTGATTTGTCTTTCCCTTCTAACACTATTCATCAATGTGACAGGTGACCTAGGTGCATATACTCTTGACCTACAATTTTTAGCTTTGTGTTCATATTTGTTTGCAGGAAAAATAGTATCCATAAAAGTTACCACCACTAGATCTACTGCTAGACCTAGATCTACACTCATATATGCATTATGACCATACTTGTGAAAATTATAAAAATAACCATTAAAATAATGAGGTTTGTTCACCAGTTTGATCCTACAACTTTTTGTAGTATGACAAAGTTTTCCACAGTTATAGCAAGTAGGTTTGTTAGGTTTCTTACCTAATTTGATTGGATCTTCCTTCTGATCTTTTTGTGTCTCCTCCTTAGGTTCAAATTTAGAGGACTCTTCAATTTCAAATGTTCCTTTTCCTAAATAACCTAGATCGATTGTATCTCTCTGCCTCATTTGACTCTTCAGTTCATCAAAATTTTGTGAGCTTTCATTGTATTTATTTATCTTTTCATTTTCTTCTTTCTCAGTTTTTAGTTATCTCTTCAGTTACTCATTCATCTCTCTAAGCCTTTCATTCTCAACTATTGCTTGAAAATTCTCTGTAGCAGTATCCTACATTTGACTCTAATATAAAGTAAATTCCTTTCTCAGTTTGACAAGTTTTTCATCTTTTTCCTTTAAGGCATCATCAAAATTTTTATTAGCAACTTCTGCACTCTTCTTTGCATTGGCAGCTTTTCCTTTTTCCTCAAGGACTTCACACATCCTAATAGAATGAATTTCAAGGTCTCTATTTAGATTAGCCACATTTTATTTGAGACCCTTATTCTTAATAAATAGATCCACAATTGTCTCCTTAGATGCTTCAGATGTACTTACTTCAGACAACTGTTGTATGTATTCTTGGCTTTCACTCAATTGATCAGTGAGTTCTCTCCTTTTGGCAAGTGACTTCTTCAACTTTTCCTGCAGCTCAATGATCATCTTGTTTTCATTCTCAAGTTGCATCTCATACCTATAACCATCCATGATAGTGGATATTTTCCCTAAGCTGTTAGGATTATCACCAAGAGGACCTATGCTTTGGTACTAATTGTTAGAAATAATATGTACTAAGAGGGGGGGGGGGGGGAANAAGAGGGGGGGGGGGGTGAATCAGTACAAATAGATAGTAAACTAATTCAACCACTGATCTAAATAAGTGCTGAAATACTTTCCAAACTATAAAGCATGTAACTGATGTAAATACATAAAAGAAAGTAAAATCAAGCATCCACAAATTCATCACACATAAAAAAGATATTTTTCACGTGGAAACCCTTGTAAGAGGGAAAAAACTATGGTGGGGATGACACCCACAAGCCCAATACTGCAGTAAATGAGTTTTCCTTGTTAGGAGCTACAAATACCCTTTCTATGGGTTCACCTTGTTTGGAGTGACTAGTACATTATTAGGAGTACAATTAGATCAACTGTGATCTAACTTGCTAGAGGATTTCAAACCTCAATAAAGAAGTTACAATGTTAAAGGATTTATTAAAAAAGAACTTGTTAGAGTTCACATGGTTAAGGAATTTTACTTGCTGCAACTATTAGGGAATAACAAGATTAGTGATCTAGATGTAGCACTAATTGCTTTTCAGATCCAAAAATTTATATGTACTCTATAACTTATCTCTACTCTATTTCTATCAAATTTTTGATCTCAACCTCAAATTGAAATCACAAAACCTTAATCACCCAAAACAACTCTTACAACTTCTCTCAACAACTACTTTTCAATATGAGCAGTTCTTATATATAAACAACTTCCATTGACATAAAAATGATCTTCAAATTAATTCCCCATGAAAGCACCATGTGTCAAATTGATAATAATAATGAATACAATAATTTATCATGACCGCATTAGGTCAAGATAAGATCTGCAAGTTATATCTCCAATGTAGTCAAACACATTTTGACTTCTCCAATGCAACACCTCAAATATGACTTAAATGTTTGCATCTATCTCATAAATATCAAAACATTTAATGTATAGTCTTTATTCCACATCATCATATAATTAGAAATGTCCACACATACTTTATGGCTCACTGATCTATGATCTACGGATGGGTACTCAAGAACATAAGTGTTCTACCTATCATGATGTCTGTGACACTAAAAAATCTCTCAACCAAATGAGTTGTGGTTGGAACCACATTGGAAAATAAAATAGTTGAAGCTATATCTATGACCTCTCCTCATAATACCACTTCTATCATGATCACCACCAAAGTGATGTTCTCACTGTCTACCGATCTCCTGGACTTAGCCAATTTTTAGTATTACCTCCTTACCAATTTTATCTTCACTTCACCTATAGTATATCATGACTGTCCTCACTTAGTTGCACTATAACAACTTAGTTTCCATTAATGATAACTAAATAAGTGACTCCTTATGAATGCACCTCAATATCCATCAATCTCCCAACATAATACCAATAGATTCTATCACTTTACATATCTTCTGGAATGAGCCCTTGTGTATTAGTAGTGAGCCCTTGTGTATCAATAGTGAGCCCTTGTATCGATAGTGAGCCTCTTTATATTGGAAGTGAGATGACTGATAGAGAGAATTTTTGGCAGTAAGCCTTTGTATCAAATCACCTTTTGCTTTCACCCTAATAGGTTTTTTTACATTTCATGAGAATGATCTTCTCCATAGTTTTTCCCATCTTGGATTTTCCAAGTAAAATCTAGTGTTCTCTGTTTCGATTTTCCTGTGTATTTCATGCTTATATTTACTGTGGATGTTTAATGTGCTAAACCAAAAAATATTAAGTTGTTATTGGAACTATAGTGTTAACTAACAGGGAATGTTTTTAATAGTTGTGTGGGAATAACTGATTCTTCCCCTCTTAGTTATTAACTTATTCAACTTGTTCAATAATTGGTTCAGAGCTTTGTCCCTTGCAGATAGAGCTTAACTGCTTGAGGGAGATCTTGAAAGTTTGAATAGATGGAAGGAGGTTTCTACTCTGAAGAAGATTGGAATATCATGTTGAGTGATATGAAAGGTACTAAATTAGAAAATGAATAACTAAAGGAAACCTGATGGAAGCAAATACCTGCATTGTAAAACTAAGATATTAGGTTAAGAAGTTCAAAGCAAGGTACAAAGAAGTCAGTTGAGAATTGAAAGAGCCAAAGAACAAAATTTCAGAACTAGAACAAGAACTATTAGAACTAAGAGAATCAAAGGATAACTTCACAGATCTGATCCCAGAGATAAAGACAAATAATGAAATGAATCAAAAGGAAGATCACATTATATTTGGATCGATGTACATGTCAAAGAATGTTTGGATCACAATAATTGAACTAGAAAAGGTATTGGAGGAATGAATAGTAACAAAATAAAATTTCAAGGAATTGATCAGGAAGAGTACACAACATAATGAAAAGTTAGAACTGGAATTAATGAAGCCAAAAGTACAAATCTAAGGCATGTGGAAGAAACACTATCCTGGATAAATTATTAAACATACCAGAAGAATGCAAGAGTAAAGAAGGTACATAATTTACTAGTGAAAGATCGAAGAAGAATGACAAAGGTAAAGGGTGATGGTTAAGGAAGATGTAAAAGTTGAGGCAACATGTTATATCAGAAATTAGAACTCACTTGCAAAAATGTTACTGGTGAGACACTGAATTCTCAAAGGTATTTATCTTTTAGTGGTCGTTGTTACATTCACACTAATTTTGGAAATAAAGAAATATATTGTTAGATGAGAATAATTCAAAGAGCACAATGAAATAAATGTCATAAGGAAAGTAAGTGCAAGAGTCAAGTTACAAATCAGGAGAAGGAAGATACTATGAATTTTTTTTTTCAAGGAACTTATTGTGTGTCATATCTTTGGTCATAAAGGTAGTCAATGTAGAGCTAAATTATTGCTATCCAGAAAAAGGAATGTGAATTATTTCAAGTGTGGATAGATAGGTCACTATGCTAAATAATACAAATCTAATAGAGCACCAGAAAATATTGGATGTGATAATCATACTGCAGAATTAAATAGATCTTAGAAACAATGTATGGAGTGGAGAAAGAAATCTGGTGGTATAGAGATTTCAACGGTACTAGATCCCAATACTGGTCCTATCAACAATTAAGAAGAATGATATGGCTCAGGGGGAGTATCAAATAATTTACATCCTATGCCTCCCCTATTCCAAAGTGGTATTGGTCGCAACTAGGTTGTTATTGATGATAAAGGAAAATAATTAATGATGACAAGATAGTTTTGAATGATTGACAAGTGACGAACTATAACTGATTGTATGTTTGAATTAATTTTGTTGATAGTCAAATGAGTTAAAAATATGATGATTGAAATTAATCAGTTAGTGTATTGTCATTGATTTCAACTTATTTGAGTATCATTATGGTAACAAACATCCATTATGGATTGAAGATCTAGAACAAACAAAGTTTATGTAGTCGGTAATTGAAGAGTTCTGTATACACCGAGTAACAGTGAATACTGAGTAAATATAGTGTATATTGAGCACAATAATAACTAAGCTAGGGATCATTGACACATCATGATATTGATCAAGCAATTTAATCAAACCGAGGCTGACTAGAATGATGAGCTAGCAATTGATGATTCTGAGGTAAATGATCAGGTTTGTTATGATGATCAAATGGTTATGAAAATTTAAGGAAGATCAGACAAAGAAGATTAAAACATGTTTTTAACACAACTGACAAGGAAGATTTAAGAGACAAAACCAATGATGGAGATTAAGCAGCAAAATCTAAAGGATGGAAATTAAATGAGTTATGATGTCTATATAAGAGAAAAGATATTCATTATGAATCACATGATGCTATGATGCATACACATGCAAATTTCATGCATGAATGATCAAACTGGTTGAAGATAGAACCGAGCATTTCTGTAGACATCACCGAGCAAAAGAGGAAAGAGCATTAATTGAGCAGAACAAAGTATGAAGACTCAGATGAACTAAAGTGAACAAGTGGACCAGAGGCATTATGTACTTAGCATAGATCTGAAAATCTATAAATAGATTTTTATTTGAATAAGATCATTACTGTATCATTTTAACCATTGTTACAGATAAATCTCTTAATTGAGTAGGAAATGAAAGTCTTTTTTATGAAATTCTAATGAATGTTGAGTATTTTCCTTTTGAACCCATAGTGAATGATTGGTCAAGAGAAAAATGTTAGTTTTAAATCCTCTAACCAGGTCACGTTTAACAGTGTGCATTATAACCTTTAACAGGGTTGGCCCTTAACCAAGCTCACTTCAGAAGAGTGAAATATTTTGGGTTACTGGTCCCAGGTGGTTTTTCCCTTAGCAGGGTTTCCACGTTAAAAATATATGTGTCAATGTGTATGATTTTTGTGAATTGTTATTTTTCTTTGCACATTACTTTATCTGCATTGATCGGTAATCATAGTATTGATTTACTGCTACTCGGTATAGGAATACAAGTTGAGATCACAATATACATATCAAAAAGTTGATTTATATTTTTGAAATTGTTGAAATATACATCTGGGAGAATTTGGGACTGTAGGATAATTAAGAACTAACTGATTCACCCCCCTCTTAGTTATCTAACAGACATGAAGAGTACGTTGATTTCATCATCAATAATAAATTTGAGAGAGATTTTTCAATTTTGTGGCTTTTAAAAGGAAAATTTCTTGGATTAGTTGGTACTATAGCATGAAGGATTTTATTTAGTAGAAGAGATCTTGAGAGGAAATAACTTGTGAAGAATCATGGCACCTAAATCAGTTGCTCATGTCAGTGCGAAAAGGAAGAAGGAAAAATAAATTGGCTTGAAAGAATTCAATTAGGAATGGATAAAGTAGATGGAGTTTGGATTTCCTAAAGAAGGAATGTAGAAAGTAAGAGAGCGAGGGATTTCTATTTGGGGATAATTCCTATGGTGTGATGACAAATATTTCATATGGCTCATGTTGAAGCGATTTCATGGAGAAATATTGATTTTGGACCGACCATGCATTGAAGGAAGTAATTAAAGAAAATACTAGTCTGTGTATTGTCATCTTAGTTCCTATGAAGAATTCAATCACTTACAATGAGGTGGAAGCCCTAACCATAATCAGAAGGGATCAACATGCATTCACAATTCACACTATTTTGAATCCTATTGTGAGGTATGTTTCACGTGACATGTTTTTCAAAATTCAATTATGAAATTGTGAAGGTTCTACTTCGGTCATAACTGTGCACATAACATGTAAGATGTTGTATGAGAATACTAAAATGAATTTGTGCAAAATTTTGTTAGAAAACTTATTTTTGAATGTAAAGATGTCAGTTTAAGACAACTATAGTTGTTGTTTTGGATCATTGGTTATGTGCTTGGTATTTTACTTCATGGGATTTTTTCCTAGCAAAGAGAATGTTGTATGGAGAACCAAAATTCTTGTTAGAATAAATATTTATAGGTACCTGGAAGGGATAGAAAAAAAATAGATACATGCAAGGCCCATTTCTTAGCTCTTCAGGAGAGGCTAGGTATTGGTTTTGGTGGTTACTAGTGCTATACTAGAAAGAGATTTTCATGAAGGTTCCTCTTCAAAACAAAGGAAACTGGAAGTAGTCATCGATTGTTTAATCTCTAAACTTAAGATGATAAAGAAAAGTGAGAGGAAAATAAGCTATTACAATTTCATGTATCTAACAGTGAAGAGGAAGTTGCTGACAGAAGTGTAAGTGCAACCGAAATAATGGAAGAAGAAAAAAGTAAAGAAAAATCAAAGGATATGGAAGCTAAGAAGGAAATGGAGAAATCCATGGTTTCACTGGAAAGATCAAAAGCTATCGATCCTGATGCGGTCAATTCTATGTTTGATAACAATTATTTTGATAGAGTTAATGGTTTGTGGGCTGGGTGCTCTCCAACTGACAAAACTCTTGTACTAAAATTTATTATAGATCATCTCATTGAAAAAAGGATTGTAGTATCCAGTATATCTAGCATAATATCTAGTGACATGGTCATACATGTTAAAAAGAGTTTGTTGCAGTTCAATGCTGATTTTTGGTTTGAGGAAAGAAAACTTGAAAAAAGTGTGACAGTGCTATGCATACATTATCTTTGCTTATCAGTAAGACAAGAGCATGTTTGGGGAAAATCTCAGAGTTCTACTGTTACTTTCTTAGTTGTCCTGCTATTGTTTACAATTTCAAAGGAAAATGTGATAAGATTGAATCTAAGCTCAATGAGATGGGAAAATCCTATGATATTTTCAGAGAGAGGAAAGGTAAGCAAAGGATGAGGATAGGAGAAATGTAGCCTTGTGAAGGACATGGTGGAATTCAGGATGAAACATGTTGCAAACATCATAACTGATGTTGATAATTTTGAGCATAGATTTTCTATTTTTGATTGGACAGGATATTTTGAAAAATTGGTAGAATGTGATAGTTTGTGTGCCCGAATGGAGGTAACAATTGCACAATGGAAGAAAGAGTTCCCTGTCTTGAAGGAGAGGTATAAAAACTATTGTTTTACAATAGATAAGTTTACTTGGTTTCTTTTTGACCCTTTTCCATTATGGAAAAAAGGGGGACATTTTTTTAATAAGAAGAAAACAAAATATAGCATCTACTCAGGGGGAGTGATTTTGGATTTTTGGAAAATTAGTGTTTATTCTTTATTCCTTTTGTTTTCAATTTTTTTCCATCAATGCCAAAGGGGGAGATTGTTATAATATGTGAGGAAGTGTTGGTATTGGTTATGTCAAAACCTCTTTGCAGAAATTTGGTTGTTTCAGTTGGTGTTTGACATGTCCTATTAGCTACAACATATTTGAGTTAGTATCCTATTGGTGGTAACGACTATTTTGTGTATCCATATTTTGGTCTTGGTTACAACATTTAGATGACTTTGGTAAATGTAATGTGTATTTTAATACCCTAATTATGACCTATCTATGGATAATATTGTATCATGTTATGTTCCCTTATGTATGTCCTAGATTTAGGACCAATGCTATGAATTAAATGTAAATGTAATATGTGTTGCATTGGTGACATCACACATTTGGTGTAAAGATAATATATGTAAGATTGGATACCAGTCTAAATAAAGAAGATCCTTTCTATATTTTAAATAATTAGTTGTAATATACAAGTGTATGCATGTGTGTCTTATGTGGATTATATGTGAAGTGACAAAAAATCTATGTGAAGGAGTTCTGTGTTTGTGCATAGCAGTCTATAGATATTAGTGGTGGATTCTGTCTCTTTACATATCTTCCAATAGTGAGCTCCTGTGTATGGGTAGTGAGCCCTTGTGCATTCGCATGAGCCCTTGTATCGATAGTGAGCCTCTTTATATCGGCAGTAAGACGACCGGTAGTGAGCCTTCTTGTAGTGAGAATTTGTATCAAATCACCTTTTGGTGTTACCTTAACAGGTATTTTTTATATTTCATGAGAATTAACTTCTCCGTGGTTTTTCCCATCTTGGGTTTTCCATGTAAAATTTGGTGTTCTTTATTTCAGTGTTCCTATGTATTTCATGCTTATATTTACTATGGATGTTTAATGTGCTAAACTGCCAAATCTTGAGTTGTTATTGAAACTATTAAAGTATTAACTGACAGAGATAAATTTTTTAATAGTTGTGTGGGAATAACTAATTCATCCCCCTCTCAATTATTTAGAATGTTCATCAATACATACATACATAAATATGTATATAAATAAATATATAAATACATATACATATACATATACTATATTTATATGTATGCATGTGTGCATGTATACACCAGGGATAATTTTAGTGGTGAATATTCACCAATTGGAGAATATCTCAAGTTGATGACATGGGATTTGGAAAAATAATATCTGTACATTAGATTGGTCATGTCACCCAAAATTTATAAATATTGCGTCCAATGCCTGGGCCCATCACCCATCGATTTATGTAATTTTATCTCTTTCTTTCACGATATTGCCAATCAAATCTACTTTTTGGACATGAAAAATTGAAAATTTTTGCCTACAATTTCCAAACCTTATCTTAATAAATAGCCTAAATTCACCAATGATGTTATACATATATATTTATAGGTGGCCCAAAATTCACATGGCGTTTTGCGGATGCATGTCTCAAACCGATGCATTTTTGCCAACTATATTAATCATATCAAGTTATTGGATGCCCCATAATCTCCTTGGAAATTAGATAAGATGTGTTATAATTACACGGGATTTGTCAAATATTTTTATACCATATAAGCATCCCGCCAAATTTTCCAAAAAGGATTGGTATAAATACATTTCATCGATCTGTGTTATTTTACATAATTTGGTTTGGTTGGTTCTGATATCTCAATTTTGATCGATAGCAAAGTTTCAGACTCGTGAGTTCATTATTGACTACAATTGAGGAAAAATTAAGTGATTAATTTTTGAAAAAACTAAACCCCCATGGGTTCCGATCTCCTCTCCCAATCCCTACACAGTCGTACAGGAGTAAGAAAACAATGCAGATTACAAAAATATAGTCACAAGCATCCGCACACAAGTACCAAAAACAAGTTTTGCAATTAAAAACTGCATTAACCTTCCCAAAACATCAAATCCAAGCTCATATACCGAGCATGATTAGTTACAACCGCTCCAACTTGATTTTGCAACTTCTTGTCAAGAAGTTGCAAAAGTTGCTTGAGCAACTTTTCAATGTTGCTAGCAACTTTTCCATTTTGTGCATTTTGACTTCTTTTGTCAACTCGATGGTCATGATTGACTTCCATGACCATCATTAGGACATTTAGGGTCCTAAGGCACATTCTAACCCAAAGGTACACAAAAATAACACATTTTGGCTTTCTAGGGAAAAATGACCATGATATCCATCATGAGCTCATTTGGCTCTTACAAACATGGAAATGACCACACATGGGATCCACCCTAGTGGACCTTATTGTCACTTATCCTAAAAACCTAACCTAACCCTAAATCAAAACAAACACAACAAAAAGGGAGGTTCCCTAAACCATACTCCCCTGGGACAAAGAACTCAAGTCCCTTGAGTTAGGAGGTCTTCAATTGTGACCCCATATTTCAGAATGTCCAGCTATGTCATCCAAGTGGCCTTAGCTTCAGGTAGTTCCTGCCACTTGATGAGGTACTCCTTGTAGTTACCCTTCCTTTTCTTCTTGATCACTTTATAATCCTATATACTTTCCAATTTTAGTTGAATTGGGGTAGGTAAGTCTTTCACCCAATCATCATCCCGTAAATCTGCAAGCGTGTGTTGACCTATGTCTAGAGATGGTCCCTTGCAGGGATACATGAAAAAACACCTTATGAACTTTGGTTTGGTTATGTACCCACTATAAAATACTTCAGAATCTTTGGAAGAAAGTGCTACATCAAGAGGGATGATAGCATTGACAAGTTTGATGCTAGAAGCGATGAAGGTATTTTTCTTGGTTACTCTACTAAAAACAAAGCCTATAGATGTTTCAATCTAAGATTAAAGAAGATCATTGAATGTACTCATGTGAAGATTGATGAGAAGTTTATGATTCAAGAAAGATATTATGACTATGCTCCCATGATTGAAGATGAGCCTAGACCCATCAATAAGGACACAATTATTGAAGAAATGTTTGACTATATTGATGTTTCATGTAACAATCTTGAACCAAGTGAAGAAGAATCACAAATTATAGATAAAAGTATCACTCCTAAGAATTCAAGATACACATCAAAATACCACTCTAAGGAATATATCATTGGAGATCAGAGCGTAAAAGTCTTGACAAGATCTAGAGAAAAAGTCTCAACCACTGATGAAGAGGTATGCTTACTTTCACAGATTGAACCCTTAAGTGTTGAAGATGCGTGCAAAGATTCAGATTGGAAAAGTGCTATGCAAGAAGAATTAGATCAAATAATCAAGAATGAAACATGGGAACTGGTCCCTAGACCTCATGACAAGAACGTGACTGGAACAAAGTTGATATTCAAGAACAAAATGAATGAAGAAGGAACAGTGGTAAGGAACAAGGAAAGATTAGTGTGTAAAGGATATGCACAGAGAGAAGGCATAGATTACACTGATACATTTGCCCCTATGAGCAGACTTGAATCTATCAAGTTGTTTTTGGCCTATGCAACATTCAAGAACTTTAAGGTATACCAAATGGATGTCAAATCAGATTTTTTGAATGGTGACTTGAAGGAAGAAGTCTACATAGAGCCTGAAGGATTCAAACTTTCAGATAAACCAGACATGGTATGCAGATTAAAGAAAGGACTTTATGGACTTAAACATGCCCCAAGAGCATGGTATGAGAGACTTGATGGTTACTTAACAAAGATAGGATTCAGAAAAGGAGCAACAGACTGTAATTTATTCGTAAGAGAGACAGATGAAGGACTACTACTCATTGCTATTTTTGTAGTTGACATTATCTTTGGAGGTAATGACAAAATTAGTGCAAAATTTTCCAAAGAAATAGAAAGTGAATTTGAAATGAGCATGATTGGACATATCAAATACTTTCTTGGATTGAATGTAAAACAAACAGACAAAGGCATATTCATAAATCAGTCTAAGTATGTGAAGGAGATATTGAAGATTTTCTAGATGGAAGATTGAAAACCTGTAAGCACCCCCATGATAACAAGAAGCAAGCTTTCTAAAGATGATGATTCCACAGCAGTTGACAAGACCCTATAGAAGTCTATGATTGGAAAAATCATATATCTTACTCAATATAGACCTAGTATTTCTAATGCAGTTGGTATTGTTGGAAGATTTGCAGCTGAACCCAAGAAAAATCATCTAATGGAAATAAAGAGAATATTTAGATACTTAAAAGGAATTGTTGACTATGGTTTATGGTATCCTAACTCAGAGAATATACAACTTCATGTGTACACAGATGCAGATTGGGTAGGTTGTGTTGATGACAGAAAGAGTACATCACGAGGAGTAGTATTTCTTGGAGACAGATTGGTCACTTGGAAAAGTAAAAAGCAAAAGTGTATATCCCAGTCAACAATAGAAGCTGAGTATGTTGCGGAAACATTGAATTGTTCAACAATGGTTTGGATCAAATAGATGATTAAAGACTTTGGTATTCAAATTGATTATCCTATTTTTATTCACTGTGACAACACTACTACTATCAATATGTCAAAGAACTATGTGATGCATGCAAAGACAAAACACATTGAGATCAAATACCACTTCCTAAGAGAAAAGTTTGTAGAAAAAGAAGTAAAGTTGGATTATGTGAGCACAAAAGAACAACTAGTAGATATTTTTACAAAACCTCTATCAAAAGATACTTTTGAGTATCTTTGGGAGAAGTTGGGTGTAATTCCCTTTCCCGATTCTGATTAGAACTTGCAGCAAGAACATCAGTCCTTGGTGACTGATGAATGGTTGACTACTCTACTTCTGGAGTAGTACCTATGCTTAATGGTGTTTAAACACCCTTTGTCATTGATGTCAAAGGGGGAGTATTAGTAAGGGGGAGCATATACTATGGGGGAGTATACAGAGAAGCAATAGTAAAGAGGAACTTTTGATTAGGATATTGAGAAGATTGTTAAAAGAAGGAAGATAATTTAAGTT
The DNA here is from genome assembly GCA_018584345.1 of Thuja plicata. Taxonomy (NCBI): domain Eukaryota; kingdom Viridiplantae; phylum Streptophyta; class Pinopsida; order Cupressales; family Cupressaceae; genus Thuja; species Thuja plicata. Next base: position 2,516,249 of record MU223253.1, on the reverse strand, counting down.
GATGATATCATATGTTGCAATCAATGTCAAAGGGGGAGATTGTTGGAGATTTTCTTATGTGCAAATAATTGATTGTATGTTTTCTATTGATGACAACATATAATATACAACAGGTATCATATATGCAATTATTAGTACAAATGTTTTGGAGCTATGCATGTTTATTTACATGGTGTATACATGTTCTAGAGGCTATGTGGATTCACACTGAGTCAGATATGTAGTTACAACTGAGTTATGATTAATCAGTTATGGCAGTTACAGTTTCTAGAGTTTATTTGTTAAGAGCCGACGTAAATACAATGTCTCTTGTATTTCATCTATCTTTAGTATATGTGTGTTTGTATTCATGTTTAGTTATGAGTTAAAGATAATTATCCAAAGGTGCTAAATTCATTTCAACATAATCTTGATGTTAGAGTTAATTTGGTGAAGCCAACTTTGTGAAGCGTCACGTCTGTTTAGTTTGAGTTGCGTGGTCTTAACTTTGATTGCGTGCATGGTTGAGCTGACAAGAAAGTTGAAAAAGTGTTTCTAGATACCATCGTGACCTTATCCTTGGTGAAGATACATATTGCAGTTCAGATATGTTCGTTAAGTATGGAAAAATGTAGTGAAAAAGAAAAGACAGAGAAAAGAAGAAAGTCAAAAAGAATAAGTTGAAGATCTATGTGAAGAAACAAAAATTGATTGCAATTCATTGGAATTGATCAAGATAGCAAGTCTTCTCAAAGAATTCATTTACTAGATATAGTGTATATCTATTATACTGAAGGTTGTAGCCTTCACCATCTAAGAAGTGAGATATTGGACAGTGAGTCCTCACCCTTAACAGGGTTATCTGTAAAAGACTCCTAACAGGGTCTGACCTTTAACCAGGTCTCTATACTTCTTGCATTATAAATATAAACTCCTAATAGGGTTGTACAATCATATAATAGGGATAATTATAAAATAGTGTAGTTATTTTTGGGTGCTAATTCCCACCGGGGTTTTTACCTTTATGGTTTCCCCGTTATCAAAATTGTTGAGTACTCTATTGTGTTATTTGAATGTGCATTTAATTTATATCAAATTACATTTAAGAAAGAGGAAAGAATTAAATTGACTGATAATTGATTCACCCCCCCCTCTCAGTTATCCTTAGGACTATTCCAACAAACTCTTCCTTATTAGTCCTTTTTCCAACAAATCTTGAATCTATTTTGCTATCTCTATATTTTGACTTGGTGTCATCTTATATGCTGCTTTGTTTCTAAAATTTTCTCCAGGAATGAGGTCTATTTTATGACTCACATCCCTCATGGGTCGTAGTGCACTTGGTAAACCATTATCCACTATGTCATGATATCTTTCCAATAATACTTGTATCTCAAGTGCCTTGTTGAATTTCTCATTGGTCTCCTCCTTTGGCTTCACTATCACTGCACAACATGCTCCTTTCTCCTTCTTCATGGATTTTAGAAACTCCTTTCCACTCACGAGCATCACACTGGTTCCCACATGCTTCTCCTCATTAGGTTCCTGCAATAGATACATTTGAAACTTCTTCCCTAGCTCGGTGGTAACATAGTTGTTCTTTTCTCCATCATGGATAGCCTTCACATCATATTTACAAGGATTCCCTAAAAGAAGATGACATGCATCCATGGGAAATATGTCACATAGGACCTTGTCCTTATACTCACCTATTTAAAAATCCACCAAGGTTTGTTCATCTACCACTATTTGTTGACCTTTGTTTAACCATGAAATCTTATAGGGTGTGGTATGAGGTATCCTTCTAAGCTTCATTTTTTCCACCATCTCCGTGGATACAATATTATTAGTGGATCTAGATTCCACAATAACTTTTAAAATCTTCCCATGATACCTAAAAGTTGTCTTAAATAAATTATTTCTTTGAGGTGGCTCTATAGTGTTAGGTACTTTCAACAAAGTTCTTCTTAGCATTAGATTCTCTCCATCCATTACAAGTCCTACCTTAGAAATGGGAGAAGTAACACTGTGTATCATATTCTTGTACCAACTGATTCCTCCTATCTCCCATAGAAGATGAGGTAGCCTTTTTAGGACATCTACCCATTGTGTGACCTACTTGATTGCAATTATAAAATTTTCCAGTGAAGCCTAAATTAGATCTTCCTTGAGACTAAAACCTACCTCTTGGTGGTCCTCTTCCTCTATATCCCCCTCTTTGGAATGATCCTCTAAACTGATTGCCTCCACTGTTATCCATAGATTGATTCTCCTCTGGTCTATTTGGGCTTTGTCCTCTACCAAAATTACTCCTGCCTCTGAAACCTTTGTTATTGTTACCACCTCTTCCTCTTTGATGGAAGTCATTCCTCCTTCTATCCTTATCCTCCGCTCTCAAGGCTAACTAAAAACACTTATGCATACTGTCAGGAGCCATCATGCTATTTTCATCTTGTATCCCTTGTCTGAACCCATTGAGATACCTTGCCACCTTATCCATTACTTCTTCTTGTCTTCTAGCCCTTAGGCTCAATTTGTGAAAATCCTTAGTATAGGCACTCACTATCATCTCCTTTTGTCTCAAGTTCTGCAACTTTTGGTACATCTGAATCTCATAGTCAGTAGTCAAGAATTGTGCCCTCAATCTGATCTTCATCCTCTCCCAAGAAATAATCTTCTTCTTTCCACTGGTTACCCTATCATTCTACATCATGTTCCACCACACGAATGTATATCCTTTGAGTCTAACCTTGGCATAGCTAAATCTCTTCTCCTCTGATAATTCTTTATAGTCAAACTGATTGTCTATGGCCTCTAGCCAATCCAACAATCCTTATCAATTCAGGTTGCCACAGTAATAGGGTATGTGTTCCATACTATCCTTGTTAATGGACTTAAAGGAATCCAATAATACCTTTTGATATTTATCCATCTTAGGATCTTTACCTTTGTTAGATGACTCTTCTGTCTGACTTTCAACATCCTCATCACTCTCATCTCCCCATTCACTGATATTCTTTTTACTCTTTGTGTCAGACACAATAGCCTTCTCCAAGAGGAACTCAACCAATTCTACAATGAAATCCCTACTCATTTCCTTAGGAGGCATGCCATCAACCTCTTGACTCTCCTCCCCTTCAGACATACACTAACTTCAAGAAATTATGGCTCTGATACCACTCTGATGCAGAGGGTTTGGTACTCTAGTGATTTCTTTACTCAATATGCTTCTTTATCTCTCCTAAACATCCAATGGTTACTTCCTTTTGGGTTCTTCTCCATGTAGGATCTCCAAGACCCTCACTATCAACTTCTCCTCCAAGGTATAGTTGATCTATTGAAGATTCCAAATTTTCTAAGCTCAACTAGTCCAACTAGTTCCTCAATTGCCTAGACCTCTTCACTAGATTTCCTCCTAGGATCCAAAACCCCTGCTTAGGATCTTCCCATACATTAAATTAGACTCTTGTCTATGTTATTGGCCCATTCATAGGTCTTTATAACCCTTTCCCACACTTCTAGATAGTTTACCAATTCATTTGGCATCAAATTCACTAGGAGGACTAATTGGCTTGTTTCCTAGTAGGTCTAATTTCATAGTTTATGGTCTAATGCTCCCAAATACTCTAAAAAAACCCACAAGGACCTTGAAAATATTCAAGGTGCCTATCAACTCTATCAGATTCCAAAATATTGGCTCTTGGATGCACCCAAACCCTAATTTCTACCAGGCCCTAGTTTTCAGCCTATTAATTAGGCCTCTGAACCAATCTTGATCAATTGTCACTAAATTGATCTCCAAAATTAATTTCACTTCCTCCCACCTTTTGATTCCTTAAGTAGATTACTTAGGGCTTCTGAAAATGTCACTAAGTCTTTCCTCCAAGATCATGGGTGCTTGAACCAAATCCTTCTTCACCCTGTCCAGGCTCACCTATATTCAACAATCAGCCATAGGGATTCCCATTTGGTCTAGGAAATCTATTGCAACAATAAAAATGAAAACAAAAACCCTATTTACAGACTCTAACCCTAATTTCCCAATGGTTTCAGTCAATTCCACTTGTGGGTTCTTAGGTTAGAGCCATTTCTAACTCTGTAACACTTGTAAGGTCACTTGCAGACCAATGACTTACAAAACTCTCTAAATTTACACCAAATGAACTTTAAATCAAACTACCTATTGCATAATAAATATAATTGAAAATAGTAAACCCCCATGGGGTCCAATCTCCTCTCCCAATCTGTACACAGGCGTACAGGAGTAAGAAAACAATGCAGATTACAAAAATACAGTCATAGGCATGCATACACAAGTACCAAAAACAAGTTCTGCAATTCAAAACTTCATTAACCTTCCCAAAACATCAAATCCAAGATCATATACCGAGCATGGTTAGTTACAACCACTCCAACTTGATTTTGCAACTTCTTGTCAAGAAGTTGCAAAAGTTGCTTGAGCAACTTTTCAATGTTGCTAGCAACTTTTCCATTTTGTGCATTTTGACTTCTTTTGTCAACTCGATGGTCATGATTGACTTCCATGACCATAATTAGGGCATTTAGGGTCCTAAGACACATTCTAACCCAAAGTTACAAAAAAAAAACACATTTTGGCTTTCTAGGTAAAAATGACCATAATATCCATCATGAGCTCATTTGGCTCTTACAAACATGGAAATGACCACACATTGGATCCACCCTAGTGGACCTTATTGTCACTCATCCTAAAATCCTAACCTAACCCTAAATCACACCAAACACAAAAAAAATGAGGTGCCCTGAACCATACTCCCCTGGGACAAAGAACTCAAGTCCCTTGAGTTAGGAGGTCTTCAATGGTGACCCCATGTTTAAGAATATCTAGCTCTGTCATCCAAGTGGCCTCAGCTTTAGGTATTTCTTGCCACTTGATGAGGTACTCCTTGCAGTTACCCTTCCTTGTCTTCTTGGTCACTTTAGAATCCAATATACTTTCCAATTTTAGTGGAATTGGGGTAGGTAAGTCTTCCACCCAATCATCATCCCCTAAATCTACAAGCATGTGATAACTTGTGTCTGGACATGGTCCCTTGTAGGGTTAAAGGGCACAAACATTGAAAATGGGTGAAATCCCCAAATTAGGAGGTAACTCCACCTCATAGGCATTCTTGCCATACTTGTGCAAAATCTTCAATGGTCATATCTTCTTCATGAGTAGCTTAGTTGGCTGGACCTAGGGTAGCCTTTCCTTCCTAAGATAGGAAAGTACTAGATCCCCCACTTTTAACTCCAAATACCTTCTTGCTTGATCAGCTTTGGACTTATACTTCTCCACTTGCTTTTGTAAAGTCTTGTTGACTTGATCATGAAGCTCCTTCATTTGTTCTGCAAATGACTCCCCTTGGGCACTCCTTTTTTCCTGCAAAATGAGATCCCTCAGCTCTAAGATCCCTCTTAGATTGACCCCATAGACTATTTCAAAGGTGATTTTACCAGTAATCCTATTAATGGAGTCATTATATTTAAATTCTTCTTGCCCTATCATGTGATCCAATGACTGTCCATGTTTCTTAGTCAAGCATCTTAGCAAGTTCCCAAGTGACCTACTGACTACCTCCATTTTCCCATCTGACTGTGGGTGGTAGGATGAAGAGAAAGACAAGTTTGTACCCAACATTTTGCAAAGGGTCCTCCAAAAGTGACCCACAAACTTACTATCTCTATCACTTACTATATTCAGTGGCAACCCATGGATCCTTACAATGTCTCTAAAGAATAGCCCTGCAATTTGGGAAGCATCAGTGGTTTTCTTACATGGAATTAAGTAATCCATTTTGCTAAAATGGTCCACCACCACAAATACACTGTCATGACCCCTTGTTGTCTTTGGTAACCCCTACATACAGTCCATACTTAGACACTCCCAGGGCCTTTGGGGTATGTATAGGGGTTGGTACAATGCATTGTTACTACTTTTTCCTTTTTCCCTCTGAAAAATATGAAATTTCTCTACAAATCTCCTAACATCTGATTGTAACTTAGGCCAATAGTAATGCCTATTCACTTGCTCCAATGTTTTATCCACTCCAAAGTGACCTCCCAAGTTTCCTTGGTGTTTCTCCTTCACAATGTTCTCCCTCATTGAGCACTGAGGTATACACATTAGATGTCCTTTGAACAATAGACCCTACTGCAACATAAAGTGAGTGAAGTCCACTTTAAATCCCTATTGGAACTTCACACATGCCTCATATTCATCTTTGAAATATTTTTCCCCCTTGTAGAGGTCTTTCAAATCATCCATCCCTACAATTCTTAATTGTATCTCCTGTATGGTTAAAACTCTTCTACTAAGAGCATCTGCAACCTTGTTGCTAACCCATTTCTTATGCTTTATGACAAATTTATAAGCTTGCAATGGTTCTACCCACGTCAAGTGCCTTTGATTTAGTTTTTATTGCCCATTCAAGAAACTTAGAGCATGGTTATCAGTGTAGACCACAAATTCCCTAGGTAAGAGATAGTGTCTCCATTTTTTAAGGGCTTGTATCATAGCATACAACACCAAATCATAGGTGGAATACTTTTTTTTGGCCTCATTCAACTTCTTTGAAAAGAATGCTACAAGGTTTCCCTCTTGGCTTAAAAATACTCCAATGGCTAGCTTTCTAGCATCACACTCTACCACAAATAGCTGATTGAAATTGGGAAACCTAAGTATAGGTAACTCTGCTATCCTCTTTTTCAACATTTCAAACCCTTGGTCTACTGCTATAGTCCATTTGAACTGACATTTGATTCCTCCTTTGATAGTGTTGAGAATAGGGGCACATACATGACTAAAATTTATTACAAATTCCCTATGATAGGAGACCAATCCATGAAAACTCCTAACATCCCCTATGGACCTAGGTGTAGGCCATTCCAATATTGACTTAACCTTATCAGGTTCCATCTTCATATATCCATTAGCAACCACAAAACCAAGGTAAACTAACTCAACTTTTAGGAACTCACACTTTCCTTAATTGATCATCAACTTTTCTTGATGTAGCTTCCTCAAGAACACCTCCAAATGCTTCATATGCTCCTCCTTGGACCTACTAAATATCAAAATGTCATCAAGATATACTATTACAACTTACCAATAAAATGTGCTAGCACTTCATTCATGAGCCTCAAGAATGTGCTAGGTGAATTAGTTAGGCCAAAGGGAATTACTAGCCACTCATACAACCCTTCATTATTCTTGATGGTTGTTTTCCACTCATCACCATGACTAACCCTGATTTGGTGATATTGTGACTTCAAATCCACCTTTGAAAAATAACATGAACCTCCCAAACTATCCATCAAATCCTCAATCAAGGGAATTGGGAATCTATATCTGATTGTAGTCTTGTTTATAGCCCTGGAGTTTGTACACATCCTCCTTTTTCCATCCTTCTTAGGTGTGAGGATGGTTGGCACAACACAAGGACTCAAACTCTTCCTTATTAGTCCTTTTTCCAACAAATATTGAATCTGTTTTGCTATCTCTGCATTTTGACTTGGTGTCATCTTATATGCTACTTTGTTTGGAAAATTTACTTCAAGAATGAGGTCTATCTAATGACTCACATCCGTCATGGGTGTTAGTGCACTTGGTAAACTGTTATCCACTATGTCATGATGTCTTTCCAACAATGCTTGTATCTTTGGTGGCATGTTAAATTTCTCCTTGGTCTCCTCCTTTGGCTTCACTATCACTGCACAACAGAATCCTTTCTCCTTCTTCATGGCTTTAAGAAAATCCTTTCCACTCAAGAGAATCATACTGGTTCCCACATGCTTCTCCTCATTAGGTTCCTGCAATGGATCCATTTGAAACTTCTTCTCTAGCTTAGTGATAACATAGTTGTTCATTTCTCCATCATGGATAGCCTTCACATCATATTTCGAAGGATGCTCTAAAAGAAGATGACATGCATCCATGGGCAATATGTCACATAGGACCTTTTCCTTATACTCACCTATTTCAAACTCCACCAAGGTTTGTTCATCTACCACTATTTGTTGACCCTTGTTTAACCATGAAACCTTATAGGGTGTGGTATGAGGTATCCTTCTAAGCTTCAGTTTGTCCACCATCTCTATAGATACTATATTCTCAGTGGATCCAGAGTCCACTATCACTTTGCAAATCTTCCCATGAGACCTACAAGTTTTCTTAAAAAAATTCTTTCTTTGAGGTGGCTCTATAGTGTTAGGTACTTTCAACAAAGTTCTTCTTGGCATTAGATTCTCTCCATCCGTTACCAGCCCTACCTTAGAAATGGGAGAAGTAACACTTTGTGTATCATCTTCTTGTACCAACTGATTCCTCCTATCTCCCATAGAAGATGAGGCAGCCTTTTCAGGACATCTACACATTGTGTGACCTACTTGATTTCAATTATAGCATCTTCTAGTGAAGCCTGAATTAGATCTTCCTTGAGACTGAAACCTACCTCTTGGTGGTCCTCTTCCTCTGTATCCCCCTCTTTGGAATGATTCTATGAACTGATTTCCTCCACTTTTATCTATAGACTGATTCTCCTCTGGTCTATTTAGGCTTTGTCCTCTACCAAAATTACTCCTACCTTTGAAACCTCTATTATTGTTACCACCTCTTCCTCTTTGATGGAAGTCATTCCTCCTTCTAGCCTTATCCTCTTCTCTCAAGGCTAACTGAAAACACTTGTGCATAGTGTCAAGAGCCATCATGCTAATTTCATCTGGTATCCCTTGTCTCAACCCATTGAGATACCTTTCCACCTTCTCCATTTCTTCTTCTTGTCTTCTAGCCCTTAGGCTCAATTTGTGAAACTCCTCAGTATAGGCACTCACTGTCATCTCCTTTTGTCTCAAGTTCTGCAACTTTTGGTACATCTAAATCTCATAGTCAGTAGGCAAGAATTGTACCCTTAATATGATCTTCATCCTCTCCCAAGAAACAATCTTCTTCTTTCCACTTTTTACCCTATCATCCTGCATCATGTTCCACCACACGAATGCAGATCCTTTGATTCTAGCCTTGGCATAGCTAACTCTCTTCTCCTCTGATACTTCTTTATTCTCAAACTGATTGTCTATGGCCTCTAGCCAATCCAATAACTCTTCTCCATTCAGGCTGCCACAATAATAGGGTATTTTTTCCATACTATCCTTGTTAATGGACTTAAAGGAATCCAATAATACCTTTTGATCTTTATCCATCTTAGGTTATTTACCTTTGTTAGATGACTCTTCTGTCTGACTTTCAACATCCTCATCACTCTCATCTCCCCATTCAATGATCTTCTTTTTACTCTTTGTCTTAGACACACTAGCCTTCTCCAAGAGGCCCTGAACCAATTCCACAATGGCATCCCTGCTTGTTTCCTTAGGAGGCATGTTGTCAACCTCTTGACTCTCCTCCCCTTTAGACATACACAAACTTCAAGAAATTATGGCTTTGATACCACTCTGATGTAGAGGGTTTGGTACTCTAGTGATTTCTTTACTCAATATGCTTCTTTCTCTCTCCTAACCATCCAATGGTTACTTCCTTTTGGGTTCTTCTCCAATTAGGATCTCCAAGACCCTCACTATCAACTTCTTCTCCAAGGTATAGTTTATCTATTGAAGATTCCAAATTTTCTAAGCTCAACTAGTCCAACTAGTTCCTCAATTGCCTAGACCTCTTCACTAGATTTCCTCCTTAAATGACAAACCCCTTCTTAGGATCTTCCCATACATTCACTTAGACTCTTGTCTATGTTATTGGACCATTAATAGGTATTTATAATGCTTTCCCACACTTTTGGACACTTTACCAATTCATTTGGCATCAAATTCACTAGGAGGCCTAATTGGCTTGTTTCCTAGTAGGTAAAATTTTACAATTTATGGCCTAATGCTCCAAAATCCTCCAAAAAACCCCACAAAAGACCTTGAAAATATTCAAGGTGTCTATCAACTCTAACAGATTCCAAAATATTGGCTCTTGGATGCACCCACAACCCTAATTTCTATGAAGCCCTAGTTTTCAGCCTATTAATTAGGCCTCTGGACCAGTCTTGATCAATTGTCACCAAATTGATCTCCAAACTTCATTTTAATTCCTCCCACCTTTTGATCCCTTAAGGAGACTTTTTAGGGCTTCTAAAAATGTCACTAAGTCTTTCCTCCAAGATCATGGGTGCTCGAACCAAATCCTTCTTCACCTCTTCCAGGCTCACCTGTATTCAACAGTCAGCCATAGGGCTTCCCATTTGGTCTAGTAATTCCATTCCAACAATCAAAATGAAAACTAAAACCATATTTATAGACTCTAACCCTACTTCCCCCATGGTTTTAGTCAATTCCTCCTGTGGGTTCTTAGGTTAGAGCCATTTCTAACTCTGTAACACTGGTAAGGTCACTTGCAGACTAGTGACTTACAAAACTCTCTAAGTTTACACTAAATGAACTTGAAATCAAACTACCTATTTCGTAAGAAAGCTAATTGAAAACACTACACCTCCATGGGGTCTGATCTCCTCTCCCAATCCGTACACAACCATATAGGAGTAAGAAAACAATGTAGATTAAAAAAATATAGTCACAGACATCCGTACAAAAGTACCAAAAACAAGTTCTGCAATTCAAAACTTCATTAAATCGAGCATGGTCAGTTACAACCGCTCCAACTTAATTTTGCAACTTCTTGTCAAGAAGTTGAAAAAGTGGCAATGTTGCTAGCAACTTTTCCATTTTGTGCATTTTGACTTCTTTTGTCAACTCGATGGTCATGATTGACTTCCATGACCATCATTACGACATTTAGGGTCCTAAGACACATTCTAACCCCAAGGTACATAAAAATAACACATTTTGGCTTTCTAGGGAAAAATGACCGTAATATCCAATTGGAATTTCTTGATCTTCAAGCATTGCTCATACCCCACATCCAATCGATGCAGAACCATCTAAAGTAGGCCAAAGATCTAGTAAATTTTCCAGTAGTAAGTACATTGGATGATCTTATTGGCATTTCAGCAGATATATCAATGTAGATTAAGCTTTTACAGACTCTCCGAGACACTTGGGAGAATGTATTTTCAAGTATTCAACAAAGGTATAAATATCTTTTTGACAATTAGACTATAGTTGTAACACTTTTTGTCAAAAAAGGGGGATATATTATGGAAATTTTAGGGGATATATTATGTATAAGAGATAAAGGAATATATATGAGATTTGATAAAAACAAAAAAATCATGTATGTGAAAATTAAAAAAGAGGAGACAGAAAAGCATATAGGGAGTAACTATCAAGGGGGAGTTGTAAATTTTGATGACTTTGAATATTTTTGTCAAAAATTCCCAACTAATGTCAAAGGGGGATATTGTTATCCCTATAAATTATTTTTGTTGTCATTAGTTTTGTCAAAGTCACAGTTCATGGAGAAAATAGTCAGTGAATGGAGAAAGTCTCATAAAGGACTAGTCAGTAATACACACCAAGGCAGTCAGTCTAGACATAAAGCACTATGCAGTCAATAAAGAAAAGAATTGAGAACTAAGTATACTGAGCATATTTTTTTACTGAGTGGATATACTACACTGAGTTGCTAGTTACTGAGCACTGAGAGATCATACAACCGAGTCAGAAGAAATATGCAACTGAGTCAAACAGTCAATTCAAGAAGTGATAAGGATGCATCTAAGGCATTATTACTACATTAATTTCATTGCTACAAGTATTAATAATAGTTGGTTACACGATCAATGATCGAGATAATTTAGGATGAAGATCTAAGGCATAGATCAAGCAGTTAATGGGAGTTTTATATTTCCAAGAAGAACACCAAGTACTAAGGTAAAAGTAACATGGTCACTGGGTGAGAAAGAAGATCGAACGGTTCAGGATAATTGCTTTCCAACTAATTCACAGGATTAAGAGGTTAAAACTTTATATTTATAAAGAATGAATTCACAAGATGAAGTTGTTGTAAGAGCTGATGGAGTTGATGTTAATGAAGGAGTTAATGTTGTTATTGAATTATTGAGGAGAACAAAACAGAGCAGAGAAATATCGAGTAGATTTAGCTACAATAGAGAAGAAAATTGAAGTGTTATAGAGATCAGAAATAAGGTAACACATATCAGAGTACATAGAGTCTGAATCAACTTTTATATTTGACACAAAGTATAACAAACATTTCATAGTTTAAGTACTATTGTATTATGAAGGTTAAATCCCAACACTGGGTAGATCCTAACAGATCTTTTTATTGTAAATCCTTTAACCAGGTACATCTCTAAGTGTAGAGATTATAAAATCCTCTAATTAGGTAGACCTAATAAGCCTTGTATACTCTTAACTGAATAAGCTATCAGAAGTAGAAAACCATTGTAGATCTAACTGAGCAACCTTTCATATTGCAATTTTAGTGAAAGTTGTGGGTGTCATCCCCACCATAGTTGTGTCCTCTAACAAAGGATTTATGTGTAACCAAAATCACTGTGTTATGAGTTTATTTGTTAAGGTTTTAATGTTTTGAATTACATACTTTACATCACTTTCATTTCAATGCAATGGAGTCGGTAAATAGAGAACAACAAGTTTATGGTTAATCAGTTAAGGTATTAAGTTAAAAATTTTATAAGTACTGATTCACCCCTCCCCTCTCAGTCCTTACTCTCCATACATTATTCCAGCATAATTATTATGATAATTTCATAACAATGAAACCATAAATGGAAACCATATTTTTAACATTCATTAAGAGTAAACTGAAAAGCTAAAACGAAGGTCCATTGTCAATTGGTTGAAGTCGAAGAGAAAATTTTTCTTTAATTATTTCAAAAAATTACATCGCCAATATACTCTATAGTTGCACCCCTCCTAAATGAGGTAAATAGGCAGTATCGCAAAAAAATAATTCAAAATTTGTCACAAGGGCACTGGTTGGTTGATCATATAACAAAAAACCAAAAACACAACAGACTGCGTAAACCCTTCATTTTAAGAATACTAAGGGTCTTCCTCTCTAACCACGTCCAAGAAGAGTCATTTGGAGATGATAATCTCTAATAATTGTTCAAGCCATCCGTAGTCCATCTCCACTACCTCATCGAGGAGAAACCACTTCTGTAGGAAGTCCCTCCCCAAACGCGCCCACTTCAAATGTCGCGTCAACTGCCTTTCATTAATTTTTAGTAGGAAGGGTTTCCTTTCCACATTGTTGTCTTGTTGGAGAATATTTTCTATTTAGTTAGCCCAGGAGATTTGCAACCTCGATTGTTTGAAGACAATGACTTGGACTTCATCCACCAGTAATTGTTCCTTGAAAACCTTCCACAAGAGCATAAGTATTTTTACCTTCTCTCTTCTGAGGTGGGGAAGAGACACCAAGAAGTGTGACATAATTTTTACCTTCTCTCTTCTCGTTGTGAAGGAACTCATGGCCGACCACCATCAACACAACAGGGTTTATGAAAGAGCCCACTTCCTTGCAAATAGAAGTGAGAACTTCGTCTGGTATCATGCCCAAAAATGGGTTATGCTCATCGGTGGATGCGATTCTCAACCTAATTTATGTGTCCATCTCTACTTACAAAGCCTAGATACCCTCAAATAAAAACCTAAACCTTCAAACTACACGTAGAAAATTGAAATTCTAAAAAGCTAAAAAATTAAAACCAAAGGGTGAGGGAAAAAAGAAAATTTAAATTGATGAATAAGGAAGCAAGAATGTCTATAAATATCCCTTGTCCTTCAATTTTTTTTTAATCTTCCATATCTTTAGGTAAATCCTTCCCATTAATGCACGAGTGTGGGAAATTACTAATTTAGTGATTATATTATATTTTGTACTAGTACAAATTTGGAAATCATGTGTGATGAGTGGATCACAATTAAAGAATCTCACTGTCACTCTCAGTGACAAGACATTTCTCCATTCCGGGGACTTCTTATAGAAATCAGTTTCTTTCAAGAAACTGGGCCCGAGATAAAAATTCAATCATTGATTTACGATCAATCAATAGTTTAGATTAATAAATTTACACAGTATGGCTATAAAATAATAGATTTAAGGTAAATGTCAACAATATCCATACCATGTGCAGTGAAGGCGGACAACTTGGCAACCAAAAATGTGATGTTAAATAGACGGGACGTTGCAATAATTATATGTCTAATGAATGACCATTTGGCATTGGCCCCAGGGCCAACAAGACAAGCGTGACTCTTGATTTTTTCCAACAAAATACATATTTTTCTCATAACCAACGAAAAATTAGCCAAAAAAATAAAATAATTTTCAATGGACGAATGAAATTCGCCAATACAATTAATTTTTTTCCCTTCTAAAGCAAATAATTTGCCTAACATATTACAAATGTTTTTTGGCAAACCAATAAATTTGCTTGAATAAATATATATTTTCCCCCAAAAAATGTTTTATTCATTAAAATTTTATGGAATTTTAATACACTACAAAAAAAATCGGCAATACAAATTTTTTTTTTTCCTACTTTGAAAAACAAAGTGCCCTCGATGTGAATATTTTCCCACCAAAATAATGTTGGATTCGCAAAAATTTTACACTTTTTTTGGGGGGTGGGGGTGG
>MU223253.1:2448730-2465481 GCA_018584345.1 Thuja plicata | reverse complement strand
ACTTCATGGTCAGGGGCATTTTATCTAGGGCCTTTTCCATTTTGGACTTTACTGCTGCCCTGGTAGCCGTCGCGGAAGGTAGCTCTAGACTTTCGGGTGAAGAGGATGCAGATGCTTCAAACATGCTTGGGAAGTGAACTCTGGAAATCTGCAAGGCAGAGCGACTGTCAGAACGTATTAACAAATAAATATTCCGGGGTCTTGAGATCTTACCACCGTGATGTCTTCTTTTCCTGAAAAGTTAATTTCATTCACAATAATCTCGAAAAGCACACACATTACATGAACTTAAAGTTTCTACTAAACATCCAGGTCCGGGGATTTTATCATACTTGGTAAAGACAAGGGATGGATGATGGTAGGAGACCCGGAGCCTGGAGAAGTAACCATTGGTGAGGATGTGTAAAAAGGCAAACCATCAAGCCCACGTGGGCGCCATGTGCATAGGTATTAAATAGGAGTTATGGCGATGACGACGGAGCCAACTGTCTGAACGCGTGAAAAGTGAAGGCCACTTGGCTAGAATTGATTGCGCGCATGGGACATAAATGAGGGTCTGGCTGGTTTCATGAAGGAGAGAGAAAATCACCTGTTTGAAACCGGCCGAGAGCCGAGTCTCAAACAGGTGGTTTTCTACCCCGAAACGAGTTCATGGGCAGAAAACCAGCAACACAAGTGACTCGACCACCTTGCCAAGCCACCTAGAAGGATATACATGAATGCCGATGGATATATACAAGGGAATAGAGGGATATATACACCAAATATATACAAATGTACACATATATACATCATAGAACGATGTTCGTAGGAAACCAGGCGAGGCACAAAGTATATACAGCTTTATACATACTCTACAAACCGACCACTTCTACGCAGAGGGAAGACAACCCTCTGGCAGAGCTGACCCACCAACGGGCGGCAAAACCAGAAAATAGGAAACAAACAAAATAGGAAGACAAAAAACAAACAAATGACGAAGAAGAAACACCAGGCGAACGAAAAGAAAAGAGGCAGGAACAGAGACACCAACCTGAGAATGCCGAAAGGTGGAGGAAAGGAGGAAGTTACCACAGCAGCTCTGCAACAGCTACAATTGCCAAACGGTCACAGCCTGCCACCACGAAGCACTCATAATTGCCTGAAAAGGATGGAAGTGTTAAGCACTGATTATCGCTAACTCTCTGCAAATCGCTCTGTAATCGCTCTGAAATCGCTCTGAGTGCTCGAGTGTTTTAATCGCGGTAAATGTGAAAGTGATAGATAACTTCTATTTATACCCGTGGTAAAAAGGGCAATCCACCTCCTTCCGACAATCTCCAGACAAGAAAACCTCCGGACCTCAGGCCTGGGGATTCCCCGCGACGATAACCTTAAGAACATCGTGGCGAAGAATCCTGGAGTTCGGAGTCTGGTTCCCGACAAAGAACATCCTTCGGGACTGGAGTCCCGGAGACGGAAAACCAAACAAACAAAACACAACAACGGGGAAGAAAACCCCGGAGAAAGAAAACAAAGGGAGAAAGACAAGGCAAGAGCCGCAAGAAAAAACAAACAAAAGAAAAAAAAAAAGTGGGGGACCCAACATTTTGCACACAAAATGTAGGGACAGGGATGCAGGGCATAACAGTCTGCAACTAGTGCTCCCAGGTCTAAGTTTCCCATAAAAAAATACTCTTATTTCCAACTCATGTTTTAGGGACATGTTCCTTTCTACCTCTTATTTCCATATCTAACTTTTTTGTCTGCATATCTAATTTTTTTAACATTGTATATGTTGAAAACCCTCATTTTCACACCTTTTTTCCTAGCTCTCACATCTGCACTACTTAATTTCATTATCATTTTTAACTCTACACATAGACTAATAAATTCACTTTGGGGCCAATCTCTTGAGCCAAGTGGACCTTACTCCTTCAATAGCAATTAAAGTAGAAATAGGCCTATTTTCCTAGATTGCATTCATAAGTTAGTGAATCCTATTTCCGCACATCATAAAATACATACATACAGATATATATATGTGTGTGTGTGTGTGTGTGTGTGATATCTTCAACAAGGTTATGCTACATGCCTTGAATGTTCTATAGATTGGTCACAATTGTGAAAAACTGATATAATTGTCTTGATGTTGTTACTGTTGACACTATTTTATAAAATATTTAGTTGAGCAATATCAAAGTATTAGGTCAAAAATTTATTATCCTTATTTTGGTGACTGCGATAAATTCATTGTAAAACTTTCAACTAGCTCTCTAAAACATTTTCTTACGTTGCATATCTATATTTAACCTTGATTTTTATTCAATGCATAATTTCTATTTCCCTTTTTGACAACCTACACACACACACACACACACACACACACACACACACACACACACACACACACACACACACATGTATATGTATATGTATGCGCACACACAGAAATACACATGCCCACATATATGATTGTTATGGATGTTTAAATTCTATATGATGTAATTGTGAGTGTGAGAGTTTTACTATAACACACTTTTATAGATTGTTTCATTGTCCTCCCTAGTGTAGGTTACGTTAAAGAACAACAAAGAGGAATTTGGTTAAACTTCAAGTCTGATATCTTCAACTTAATCAACAAAATTATGCTACATGTTTTCAATGTTCTATGCAGTTTGGTCATAATTTTGAAAAGATGATATGATTGGCTTGTTGTTGTTTTTGATAAGTTATATAGCCAAACAAGGGGTTGACTCTTATTAAAGCTATAGCCAAAGGGATGTCAAGAAATCAACAGCACAGACAAATGTGCAGGAAATGCAATATGGCGTCACCAACAACACACTATTAGTAGCAAACCTTAATCAAAATGTATCTTGGAGAAAATAAGGCCACATAAGGTCATACAACACAAAGGCCAAGAAAGACCTCCAACAATGCACAACCAACAAGCCTCATGTTGAGACAATCCAACAAAGGATGAACAACAACAACCCAATTGCAAATCGATCCCTCAATTGCAAAAGCTCTTTCCACCTCAATAGAAAAGAGAACCACCTAAAAAGGAGAAGCTAAGAGATAAACCAAAAAATCAAGGAGCAAACCATTAAACCACCATTTATCCAACCAACCACCGAAGGGAGGTCGTATAGGGTTACAAATCTCCTTCTTCAGGAGAGTCTCCACCTTTATAGGAGACACATCCACCTCCATAAGAATTGTAGAAGAAGAACCAAACCGTGAATACCGAACCCACCTCCTGGATATCTACACACAATCTTTATCCTCAGGGTTTGGGACAACCTCCAAACCTACTGCACAACTCAACCAAAAAAAGAGACCAAAGCATGCCCTTGAAAACTATCAGCAATTGAATGGTCATGGAAGAACCAAAGGCCACCGTTCCAGCGCAACAAAATTGACAAACCGATCCAAAAGAAAACAAAACTTAAAGTGAAAGCCAATTTCAACATTGCAAAGCAAAAACTAACTTCAAGCTACAAGTAGCCTAGAAAGGTAGACACCATACATCCCCAGTCTTAACAAACTTAGAACAATTGGGTCCTAGCCCACCACAAAGGCACAAAGAAGGGGGTAAGAGTACCCACAGGCACCAAGCCTCCTTTGCATCGAGATCCCAACACTAGGGATCTTCTCCATAAACTGCACCCGCAAGCCAGGGGAAGAAAGGAAATCCAAGCCCCTACCACAAATATGCACGATTATTTTCACAACTTCAACATCTCCTTAAAAATTCAAAGGGGTCACAAGAGCCCACACTCCAAGGCCTTCCACGCCAAACACACCAGAGCTCACAACAAAGTGGTGCTTCCATCCATTCCCCACAAGAGAGGCCACAACTAAAAACCCCAACAAAAATAGGGGGCACCTTCTATCATCTGCATGAACCAACCCAACATGCATTTGCATAGAAGACATAGAAGCATAGGCAATTAACAATAAACTCAACTCTAAGAACATCTCCAGAGTCCAACCAGGCAATCCCACCACAAGGGTGTAGTCGTCTATTCCCACTAACCTCAAACTACCCCCAACCAAGACCAGTGTAGTCTTATGAATCTTCGCTCCATACCAAAGGGAGCTTCCACCCTCGAACACACCCACATCGTCATTCATCAAAATGAACTAGACTCTGCCCACCAGGACCAAAGGTTGGGGTTGGGAGAACATTTAGTTGAGTTATCACATAGTATTAGCTCAAATATTTATCCTTATTTTAGTGATTGTGAAAATTTCATTGTAAAATTTTCAACTAGCTCTTTAGAACATTTTCTCACATTCTATAACTATATTTAACCTTGATATATTTTTTTAAAATTTAATTCCTATTTCCCTTTATTGACAACGTCTTTGTGATTATAACTATTTTGCTTTGTTCAATTTACTATAAACCTTCATGTTTATAATCCATTTCCACACTTTTCAATTGATATTTCATCTATAAAATATTCCAATAAAAAAAATTTGAAGTCAATAACATAATAATGATTGCATGTGTAATACGATCCTTTCTTTCTCTGTTATTAATTATTTCTATATTATATTTGTAAGATTCCCGTACCCCATAATAAAAAAATATTCCATAACATACTCATTCTTTTCAAAACCTCGAAAGATAAGTTGTCGTCATTATCTAGCTTGTTTTTGTCCATGGCACCAAAATGCTTTTATTTCAAATCCACTGCAATAATGTAGAAATGAGAGCAGAAAAGAATAATTGCAGAAGTTGTGAGGGCCCATTTATAATGGATGAGCAAAAGTCCATCTCACAAAAGAAAAATAACTCTGCCTTGCTGGCCATTCAAAACACCATTATTAGTCCCCGCTAACAAAAGAACAAAAGTAATACTTGCATTATTGAAAAGTGTAGGTAGTGGAAAAAGGAAATATTGTAAACTTCTATTATTAATATATGTACCTTCCAGCTAATTAATATGATTTATTTACTATGTTGAAGGAGTTAAAACCTATGTTTTTTTAGTTTATATTAATAGGGGTTTTTCTATATTTTTATTTAGGAGTTGATAAATAATGTTTGATTTTAATTTTATGTATATTTGGGGATTAGTTTTGTTCTTGATTTTATTCATTTTTATCTTAAGTTAAATTTGTACATTGTAGAACTAGTTTAGAGTAGTGATGGAAATTGAAGAAACAACTTCCAAATTTTCAAACTCAAATTCAATTTGTTTCTTTGAGTTGTTATGAATTGACTAAAACATGATACATTTCAAATTGTGTACTAAGGTATTTTAAATAGGGCAAGCTCTAATTTATTATTGATCAAGGAGAAATCTACAAGCTTTAATTCAAAATATGTTAATTAATGTCTACAATCATTGTTTTTTATCATTGACCTAGTAATATATATTTGGCAAAAGGAAATCCTAGCATAATAAACTCCTAACAATGTCTATCAATTTCACCCTTTCAAATGAAATATGTACACACTAAGACAATCAATATCCTAAATGAAAATCATTAAATTGAGGCCTACATACTAGGTTTAGGTTTATCCACAAGTGCAAAGGTGATTTTAATAGTTGCAAAACACATTGAAGCAAAGATTTATTGTTGAAAGGACATTTTCCTTGCATAACATGATTTCCTAACAAATTATTAAAGTGGTTTTTAACATCTAACACAAAAATACCTTTATATATAATTAAAATGATCCAGTAATATTAATAATGAAGTAGATCTATTTGAAAGGCTATGGAAATGAAAGGCGAGTAAATATTTATCTATTTTTTGGTAAGAGGGTGGTTGATTTTATTTGTAACTAGTTCATCCATTGTAGGAGAGAATCAAAATATATAAATAATATGAGTAATCAAGAACATGTGATATAGTTATCAAAGATGTGTGCTACTTAGACATGGTTGTGCCATGAAAAATATTCTAAGTGGTACAATCTAACCCTTTATTGATGTGGCCTTCCAAATATACTCACCTTTTCTTTATAACTATTCCAAACTAGGGTTATTCTTAGAAGTGTAATGGGGATCGATTCAAGATGAGAGGATAAATCTTTGGATTTCCTTGACAAAAATCAATTTCATAGAGGTATAAGTGGTCACACATAAAAATCATAAAATATAGATGCAATTCCTAGATGTAAATTTTAGCCTTGCCTACTCTTAAAATTTGAATATGTATTTATTTTATAATTATTTTTTATCACAATAATTCAAATCCTAATAGGTCTAAACATAATCCTTTATCTTTAATAGACACATGTTATAGATTATGCAAAGTAAATTATGAATTACAATTATCCACACACAATTGAAATATAATGGAATAGCTTTAACAATAATCTTCTACTTCTCTTCGACATAAAAAAATGAGAATATTTTTTTGGGGTTCTTGTGAAAATATGACTGAGTGAGAGAGCTCTTGAAAGACATAAATTATTTGTACAACTCATGTAAATGATAGCAAGTGATTTGATGATAATTGTCTATGTAAGTTTTATATTAACATTTTAGGCCATACTCCATAATTCATCATTAAAATATGGAATAAATAGTCTATGATAAGAAATGAAAAGAATGGCTCAAAATAAATAGGACGATTTACAATAAGAAATGGAAAGAAAAACAAGAATTGAACAACTCAATTATTAAAAAAGATATACTTCTTTAAAAAATTAAAAGTCAACCCTAAATACAAAAGAAGCATTATAGAAAAATGGAAAAAGAATGCGAAGTAAAAACATGAGAATAATACAAACGCAAAAAAATAATAAATATAATATTTAAAAATATATGATTCAAAAAAGCATAAATGCAATATTTTTAAATAGTAGACTCATTCAACAATAATAACATCCACCAAAGACCTTTATTTATAAAAGAATGAAGTAAATCTGTTAGAATAAATTATAAATTATTGCAAGGGGTATTAGTAGTAATAGTGAAATTAAAAAGAACAATACAATATTCTAAAAATGACTAAATAGGACATCTCAAATATAAAAATCATAATAAATAAATATAGTATAATTATAATAATAGATATGTTATGACATATTAGTATAGGTATTAATGAAATAAGATATAAATAAGAAAAATCATTACAGTGTAAGCATGGATATATTTAATACTATTTGTATTAATATAGGACAATATAGTTTTTACAAGTTCATTTTTTTCTTTATTTTTCTCCTACAAATTATTTCATATATTTATTATATTGCATTTTGAATTTTATCAATTTATTTATTTTCTTGATGATGGAGTCATGGAGCATAATCTAAAACATTGACATAAAACTAACATATATAGATATTCTTAAAAACACTCTCCAATATTTTTTTTACTATGTTAACCTTGTTGATGCACTTCACCTAATAGTGCAACATAATATTTTTTTGTCTCCAATATTTATTGTGGACATATTTTAATTTCTTAAATCTTACATAATTTAGATCTATTTAATGGTGCCCAAACCAAGTGGTTTAATTGTTAATTTGAAGTTGCTTATCTTGGACTAATACACAATGCACTATTACAAAGAAACCCTTTTTTTTCCAAAAGGCTTTCATGAGGCAAAAGCTTCAAACTCTTTTTAAATGTTATTTTTGAGTTCCATATTTTGATAATACATGTAAATGGAAAAGAGGTTTTTACTACCAACCTTTGAAAGGATCTATATGGCAATAATTCCTCAAATTTTCCTTGCCTTGCTAGTCTTTCCTAGTTTAGGTGGAAATGTACCCTAAACAATAGGGATAACATAAGATAATCACAAAGGAACATCCTATACCAGAGGTGAGACCTAAACAAACACGAGGGAATACTAGGACACATACTGAAGGGTGTCATCACATAGATCCCACTCTAGGGTCACCCTAACATTCTCTCTAGACATGATGCCAAGGTGGAGCTCATGTGGAACTGACTACCTCTCATGTGGACAAGGTGTCGAACTACCAGATCAACGTCCCATAGATGACCATGCCTTCTCCAACCCATCCTCATCTATACATGTACTCTGTTACTCAACTGATGAATATTTGACAGAGACGATGAAGACCGAGTGATATTGAGTATCATGATTGTAGAAATGGTTAGATCAATTGTTGTTTTTTCATTGATGTCAAACAATTGATTAATTGACTTTTATTATGTTACCATATCTTAAGAGGAGAAGTTAAATGGGTGACAAATACAGATCTAACAATGATGAAGTAATGATGATATAGTTGTTTGCTACTATATATTTGATGTTATCTAATCAGAACAATTGATTGATTAAATCAGGAACTGCAAAGAGTTAAAGTTATGACTGAAAGAGTTAATTTACCGAGCTATACATAGTATGTCAATAGAAAGTTATGTAAGTTGGTCATAGTTACTAAGCACTGAGTGAAAATCAAGCACCAAGAATCAAAGATGAGTTAGACACCAAGTAGTGAATGAAGACAGTTACCGAGTCGCAAAGAAAGTATTACTGAGTACATGATATTGATTATAAATGATGAAACAATCAAATTTAATGCGAAGTGATGATGAGATGGATGAGGATAAGAATTAAATAAAGTTTTTTAGAAGATCTACGAATGTGAAAATTCAATGAGAATATCTAAGGCAAAGATCAAGCAGTTAAACCGAATTATGTGAGTTCCAAGAAAAGTTCAAGTTTCGAGGTAAAAGTGAAGTGGTTTACTGAGTTGATATTTATGAAGAAGATGATCGAATGAAAGAGCAAAAATGATGGAAAATCTAATTAAGGAGATTAAGAGGCAAAGGTATGTCTATAAAGAATGAGAAATTAATAGAGATTATGTTGCTGGCGAGTTGAACAGAGAAGAAGAAGAAGCTGAAGAACAACATTTACCAAGCAGAACAGAGAAATAGAGATTGAAGAATCTATAGTATGAGAAAGAGATAAATAGAGTATGTGATGCCAATATTCAATTGAGCATAAAGGATCTTACACAAGAAAAGGTAGTTTCTATATTTACAGATCAAATTTTTATTGTTTCTTATTAGTATTTGTAACAGAGAAGTCTCTTAACCGAGTGGATTTAACCGCCCTATTTGTAAAACATAGAAGTATGTGACATTCCAAAAGAGTGTTTAAAGACCTCTAACAAGGCCACTCCTAATAGGGTGAAGATCTTAATAGATCTAAGGTAAATCCCCTAATAGGGTCACATTTAGAAAATGTGTTTGTAATCTTTAACATGATAAGTTCTTAACCGAGAGTACTTTAGAAGGGTACAATTTTTTATTTTGGGTCACAATTCCCATAGAGTTTTTTCCCAAATTGGGTTTCCTCATTAAATTTGGTGTCAACTGAGTTAATATGATGTTACTAAGTTTGAATTATTGATTTACATGTTTGAGATGTATGACTATTGAAGTTATTAAGTTTTTTGGTGAATTGGTTATTACTATATTCAGTGTTACTGAGTGAATCAGTGAGTTCAGTTTTAAGTGTTTAGATTTGATTTTGTCTAATTCACCTCCCCTCTCAGTGGACCAATAATTGGTATCAAAGCTAGTTACTCTGAAGTGATAAGTTTAAAAGGACTTGAGTTAAGATCTAAAGATGTATAAGAGGGAAGCACCAAAGTTGAATAGGGATAATTTCTCTACATGGAAAAGTAGAATGAGGTTGCATGTGTCTGGAGTAGGAGAATATGGACTTCATTTTCTTGATAATGAATATATTGCACCGACTACTGCACCTTTGACAATCAGTGAGAAAAGACAGAAACACTAACACACACAAGTTATGATTGAGATTTCTTCTACACTTACTCACTAGGAATGTGATGAAGTTGATGGATGTACTACTTTGAAACAAATGTGGGATAAGATTATTTTGACCTATGGTCGAGATCAACATGTTCAGAAGGCTAAAGCAGAAAGTTTGAGAGGTAAATTTGACTCTATGAGGATGAAAGGTGAGAACATAATACAATACTATTAGAAACATTAAAAAAATGGAAATTATCTTAGGGAAGAATCCAAGAGAGTGAACAAGAGTAAGATTTTTAAAAAATACACAAAGAGAGAGAGATATATATATTGCTTCAATAGATCAAACACCAAATTCACCAAAATGCTCCAAGACCAACACAAGAACTCAAGGATTGTGAAAGGGGAAAAAGAAAGAAAAAACCCCTTGTGTATAATATGAATGAGGCACAAAGCCTAGAGAAGAATAGATAAAGATATCAATAAGCTCATTACAATAATGAGAGCAAGTTTGAGAATGTGAGAAGTGAGAAAATAGAGAAGATTATTGAGAAAGTGTGTGTAGAGAAATATCTTAAATAGAGATGAGTGGAGGGATTTTCATGTAACTCCCATATTCTATGAATGCCACATTCACATTGAGTGTGTGCCAAATGTGAGAGTCCTCTTAAGGAGGAATATTTAATTTCCTTATTAAAAGAATTACAAAAATGTGACATATCCTCCTACTTGGACTAGAGGACAAATACAATATAGGATACCTTGGTTTATCCTTTAATTACATATTTCACAAAGGAAAGATTAATTTATAACACCCCCCTTTAATCTTTACTTGGGGTATTTACATCAAGGGGTATCAAACCCAAATTTTTGCAATGAAATTCAAATTTATCTCTAGAAAGAGGCTTTATCAAAATATCTGCAACTTGATCTTCACCCTTTCAATAAATGAGGGAAACTTTCTTTTCTTAAATTTTCTCTCTAATGAAGTGGCGGTGGAGAGAAATATTCTTTGAATTTGCATGGTAGACCAGATTCTTTTCCAAGGCAATTGCACTTTTATTGTCACAATATAAAGGTGTAGGTTCTTGTTGAGGTAGACCCAAATCTTTAAGAATTCTTCCAAGCCATAAGGCTTCTTTAGAGGCATTGGTACAACTTTTGTATTCAGATTCAGTAGAACATAGTGAAAGAGATTGATCTTTTTTACCTTTCTAAGATATATCACCTGAACCAAGAAAGAAACAATACCCAAAAGTAGATTTCCCATCATTGGGGTCTCCACCTAAATCTGAATCAGTAAAGCCTTTTAATGTAAAATCAGAATTTGCATCATAAAATAATCCTACATCAAGAGTACCTTTAATATATCTTAACATTCTTTTAGCAATTTTGAAGTGTGTTTGTTGAGGTTTGGACATAAATCTTGAAACTAAACCAACACTAAAAGATATATCAGGTCTAGTGAGAGTGAGATAATTTAAACTTACTACGAGTTGTCTATAAGGAGTAGCATCTATAAATGAATATTTCATATCTATGATTAACTTAGTTCCTAATTCATATGGTATTGAAACATGATTAGCATAATTCATATGAAATCTATCAAGAATATATTAAGCATATTTACTTTTTCAAATAAAAATACCCTTAGGGGTTTGCCAAATTTGCATTCCTAAGAAATAATGTAGAATCCCTAAATCAATCATTTGAAATTTTTGGTTAAGTTGAAACTTAATATCAGAAATTAAATGGTTAGAACTTGAAGTAAGAATCAAATCGTCAACATATAGAGTGATAATAATAATTTTATCTTCACTATGCTTGATATACAAGTTAGGATCATTTTTACTTCTAGAAAAACCTTGAGAAAGAAAGAAAGCATTGATTTTGGAATACCATTATCTAGAAGATTGTTTTAAACCATAAATAGATTTCTTTAGTTTACATACAAGATGTTCATTACCTTCTTTAATAAAATCGGGAGTTTGAGACATATATATTTCTTTATGAAAATTACCATTTGAAAAAGCGCTTTTAACATCCATTTGGTGAATATGCCAATTCATTTTAGCAGCCAAAGCAAGAAAAACTTTAATGTTAGGCATTTTGGAAATAGGAGAAAAGGTCTCATTATAGTCCATTCCTTCAATTTGAGAGAAACCTCTTGCTACTAGCCTAGCTTTAAACTTAATAATTTCATTATTTGCATTCAACTTAGTTTTGTATAACCATTTACATAAAACTAGATTTTTTCCATGAGGTAAATTAATGAAATCCCAAGTATTATTAGAAATTAAACTATCATATTCTTCTGGAATAAAATTTTTCCAATGGGGTTGATTTTTATATTGATAAAAAGTTTGAGGATCTTTAGAATGCATAAGAGAAGACATCAAAGCATAATTACAATAATTAAGTTTCTTAGGTCTAAGACCACCCATTCTAGTAATATAATCATCACCTTCATTAAGTAAATCTTTAAACCATTTAGGATTTCTCTTAGAAGTAACGGAAATATCACTATGAGGAGTAAACTCATCATTTTCATCATCACTATGAGTAAGTATATCATTATCATCATGAACAACATTATCACCATCATGAACAAAATTCTCACTAGGAGAAGTAGAAATATTCTTACCATCATCATCATCATTTTTAATATTAGTAGGAATAGAAATAGGTGAATTAGGAGTAGGGTTTAGGATAGGAGGTTGGTCCTCCATGAGATCAATAATGCCCCCTTTAAATTCATCATCTTTGACCTTGGAACAATCATGAACTTCATTTTCTGTAATAACAACATCTCTTGCAATATGTACCTTGTTAGTAATAAGATCATAAACTCTAAAAACTTTAGTAGATTCATCATACCCAAAAAATGTAAATGGTGAAGATTTAGAATCTAGTTTAAGCCTTTTTTGTTTGGGTGTGTGAACATAAGCAATAGATCAAAAAATTTCAAATGTTGTAAATTGGGTTTCCTACCAGACCTTGCTTCCTCAGGAGTTATATCTTGCAAAGCTTTAGTAGGAGTTCTATTAAGAATATACGTGGCACAAGAAATTGCTTTAGCTTAAAAATTATAATGCATATCTTTTGCATGTAACATACATCTAGCCATTTCCACAATAGTTTTATGCTTCCTTTCCGCCACACCATTTTGTTGTGGTGTATAAGGAATGGTAAGCTGATGTTTTATACCAAAAGATCTCAAGTAAGAACGAAAAGCATTATTAACATATTCAGTACCATTATCTGTTCTAAGAATTTTAAGTTTAGAACCAGATTGCCTTTCCACAACCATATGAAATTCAGAAAATGTGTCAAGAACTTGATCTTTAGTATGCAAGAAATAGATCCAAATTCTTCTAGTAAAATCATCCACAAAGGTAAGAGTATATTTTGAACCTTGTATGAAGATGTTCTCCATTGGACCCAAAAGGTCACTGTGAATAAGATGTAACTTATGAGATGCCCTCCATGAAGTACCATGAGGAAAGGGCTCCTTTTTCATTTTTCTACTCATGCACCCCGTGCATGTAATTTCAGATGGAACAATATGGGGTAATCCTCTAACCGTGTTAGATTTTTGCATCAAATAAATATAATCAGAATTCAAATGGACGAGCCTTTCATGCCATACATTGAATCAATAGTAACTTTCAAAGAGTACCTTGAAGAGGCAAAATCATAAAATTTAAACAAGTTATCATGATCCCTCTTAGCATTAGCAACAACATGATCAGTGTTAGGATCAATAATATAACACATATCCTTATTAAATTCAACTTTGTAATCTTGACATAATTGACCAACTGAAAGAAGATTATGTTTCAATTCAGGAACATACAGAACATTGTGTAATTTTTCATTTGGAACATTAACATCACCAAATCCATCAACTTTGCAACTATGATCATCAGCTAATTGATTAGGAATATTAATAGTATCAGGTTGCAAAGAATCAAATACTTCTCTATGAGATGTAACATGGTGAGAAGTGCCACTATCAATAATCCATTCTAATACATGAGAAGCTTTATAACAAGCAATAAAAGCATGACGAGATTGATTACCTTGAGATTTGAATTTATTTTGATTATTGTTATTCATAGGCTTCTTATCATTTTTATTTTTAAAACAAACATTAGTTAGGTGACCATCTTTTCCACAATAAGTACAATGTGGTTTCCTATTCTGTTGATTATTGTAATTGTTATTATTATTATTATTATTGTATGATTGCCTAGAATTAGACCTATTATTATGATTATTTTTATTTGAATAACCATTATTATGATGATTATTGTTACGATAATTATTGTTGTTATTGGAATAATTATTATTATTGGAAGTATGTGCTTTATTATTTTGATTTTGAGTTTTAGACACAAAAGAATGTTCATAAGATTTAATAGTACCAAATTGCAATAATTTAGCCTCCTCTTGACGTAATAAATGTTGAAAAATAGCATAACTTAAATGAGGAGCTAAACTAGGAATAGAAAGTTGAGAATGAATGTTAGTAATAACTTGCTAAAATTCTTTAGGAAGACATTTCTTTAAGATGATAGTAATTAATATAATAGATCAATTAAAGTAATATTAACACTACTTAGTTAAGTTTTAATAGCATCAAAATTGAGTAAGAATTCATCCATGGTTTTGAAATCAATATACCTCAAGTCATCCAAGTTGTCTTGGAGGTGAATCTTTCATGATTCGGATTAGTTGTCATAAGACTGTTGCAAAATGTCCCATGCTAGATGGGCTTTGGTACAATGTCCAATTAAGATATAGAGATCAGGAATAATTGAGAGACCAATCAATCCAAGAGCTTCTTTGTTTTTAGTTTTCCATGCATCTTTGTCTGCTTGAGAAGCAGAGGCAACTGGTTCAATAGAAGCATCTGTAGCAACTTCAAGGAAATGTTTAAAATAGAATTAGAAAGGAAACATGTGTCTTCCATTGATAGTTAGAGTTGTTTAATTTAATTTTCAGAATTAGAGTAGACATGATTAATAAAGAAAGAGATGACTAAATTAACTTAAACAAAGTGAAATACAATGAATATCTAAAGTTAAAGAATAAGGAAAATTAATTTACTTTAAGGTTAAGTACGATTTGAATAAAACAAATTTTAATTTTAATTTTTTTTTATATTAAATGTATTAAAATAATGATGAGAATTGATTAAAAACTAAGTTTAAGTGTCAATTAGTGAATAAATAAGTATAATAAACAATGTATAGTGATAACCAATGTTTGTTTGTACAATTTGATATAAACAATTTTTTTTTAAACAAATGCTTTGTTAAACTTAAATGATTGAAAAATTAAACTAAATAACTTAATTGATAAATGAATGAAATAACTGGAATGAAAATAAATTGAATTAAAATGGACAAATTAGATAAACAAAAGTAGATTGATAATTACAAATCAATAAATTAATTAATTTACAGATTAAAGGAGTCAAAGAGCCGTTCAAAATAAAACTAAAAATAGATAACTAACACAGATAAATGATTTAAGATACAAATTTAGCAGAGGAATCTCAGACAAGAGACCAAAATCACTCAAAGATGTTGATTATTATTATATGTTTCAATTAAATATGGTAACAAAATGTTTTTAAAATATTGTAACAAAACATTTTTTAACAGAAATGGTATAAGAAAATAAATGTTTTACTATGATTTTCTAAACCTTGTTGCAGAAACGTAACAAATTAAAGCAGAAACATTACAAGTTAATGTAGAAACATGTGACTGCAATAGAGTAAATTTTTTTTTTCTTGCAGACTTATCTTATAATCAAAAGTTAAAGTAAGGATATGAAGTTAAAAATGGTCCACTTGGTCAAAGAGTTGCATAGGGAGAAGGTAGAGGTAAGAACAGGAAGTTAAACAAAACCATGCACAAGAGGTATACTATGTTGCACAATGAAAGGGGTACTGCGCAGGAACAAAATGAACATGCAGGTGAGATGCTGCGCAAGGATGCAATCAGGTAATGTATGGGGTACACAATGAAATGCATCTCAAGGAGAGAGATGAAAAAGCCACGCAGAAGAGTGGAATAACAAGGTTTTAATGAAATGTATGGGCTGCGCAATGAAATGGATAAAGCTGTGTAAAACAATGACAAGACTAAGGAATGCTAGTTTGAAGGGAGATGCTACCATAAGTTAAGAGATGTTGCGCAGAAGGGAAGACCAAATGATTAAAAGTATTCAAGGTTGCGCTAATTAGTGTGGTGTTGCATGAGGACCAGAGGAGCAACGCGAAAGGGAGATGGGAATGCTACGTGCCAAGGGAACAAAGAAATGTTGGAAAAATGAAAAGATTAGCTTTGAAAATAGACTGTTGTGCAGATTAAACAACAACATAATATAGTATGTTGTAATACAGACAACAAACATAAATAATTTTCTGAGATAAATACAGAGATATTGAATAAATTGAAAGCTGCAAGAATATGAAATCTTTAAAGAACAGATTAAATGAAGATATATTAGATACAAAAAATAGATGAATGTGAGATATAATGTAAAACCTGCAACAAAATTGTTAGATAAACAAATATATAGAAAATCAATAGAGTTGCCAAAAATGAAAAAAAGTTAGATAAATGAATGAAACTGCACGAACAAGAAAAACCCTTGTGGTTGCCTGACAAAGGGTAAGACTAGAAATTTAAAAAATTGAAATAGAGATGAATAAACTTAGATCTGGTGGCAAGTCATCCAGAAAAAGTTAGATTTACAAAATATGTTAGATTTGCAAAAAAAACAATGAAAGAAGACTTGCAAACAAGAGTTAGATCAAGAAACAAATTTCTTTCTCCTTCACAATTGAGATATCTTTCAACTTGGTGCAGGAGCACCTAAGCAAAAAGTAATACCAGGAGGATACAAGAGGATAGAATCCATATCATGAATTTTATGGTCTTTTGTATGACATTGTTAAAATTGTCTTATTAAGGTCCTAGTTGGGTCAAGAAGGTCAAAATACGAAAGAATGCTTAA
>MU223253.1:2386274-2415229 GCA_018584345.1 Thuja plicata | reverse complement strand
TGCACTCAACGTTCAAATTATGTTATGCTTGCATTTACAACTTCAATTATGCTATTATGAAATTTTGACTATGCTGCAGTATTAGTTGATATAATGCATAAGCCCTGTATTATTTTCTTTGTAAGGCTTTCTTCCACAAAGGGCAACTAAATACATCTTATTGTACAAAGAATTTAAGGCAGCAAGGTTCACATCAGACTATTATGTAGTGGATATCATTTCATATGTAGTGTGTTGGTGATAGTGAAGTGGTATTCCTTCAAATATTAGTTGTGCATTACTGATTAATGTTTATGTCTTATTTGTATCTATTTATTATTGAATTTCTTCTTGATGAATTGGTTTCTAGGTTGGGAGTCCACTGGCATATCCATATCTTGCATTTGCAGCTGGTATGAATTGGTTTTTAGGTTGGGAGTCCACTGGCAGATCCATATCTCATTTCTGGTCACATTTTTTTAAACCAAAAGTTAGTATTGGTCGCTTTTTCGACCCAGACACATTAGTATATTCGACAAGAATGCTATGCATTCGATAGACATTTTGACGATCTTTGGTGGATATTTCTAGTAACCAATGGTATCAATTTTGACCATTCCATTAGCACGCTTGACGAGAATGCTATGCATTTGACAGACACTTTGACGAACTTTGGCGGATATTTCTACTAAACAATGGTATCAATTTTGACCTTTCCATTAGTGAGCTCGACGAGAATGCTATGCATTCAACGAACATCTCGACAAACTTTGGTGGATATTTCTACTAACCAATGGTATCAATTTCGACCTTTCCATTAGTGAGGTCGATGAGAATTCTATGCATTCGACGACCATTTCGACGAACATTGGTGGATATTTCTACTGGATAATGGTCTCAATTTTGACCTTCAATTTAGTATGTTCGAAGAGAATGCTATGCATTTGATGGCTTATTCTTCCAATTCCAACATATTGATTTTGTGGATAATTCCACCACTGTTACGGTCAAAATTTTGACTATATCTTGTCTCGTCGATTAATCGATGAAAAAAGAGCGATGACAGTTTTGGTCGCCTGTTCGACCATTTTGTGTAGAAAATTTGACTATTTCTCATCAAAAAATAGGGTGAAATTTACTAGTGCATGAAGAATGCTCCTCCAGTTGATCTCTTTTTTTCATCTAAGTTTCCAGCCCAATCAACATCTGTATAGACTTGAAGCTCAAATTTGCCTTCTCTTTTGTACCGTAAGCCATAGTCCTCGATATTCTTTAGATATCTCATAATTATCTTGACATCAGTCATTTGTGATTCCTTGGGATTAGTGAAGAATCTTGTAACTATTCCAACTTGGGATTAGCGAAGAATCTTGTAACTATTCCAACTGCATGTGCAATATATGGTCTAGTATGAACAACATACATTAGTTTTCCAATTATTGATCTCTGTAGGGTCTGATTTACCTCATTTGAATTATCTTCCTTTGTCAATTTACATCTGGTTGCCATAGGTGTTCCAACTGGCTTAGAGTCTTCCATCTTGAATATTTTCTGAACTTCCTTGATGTATTTGGATTGTGTTATATATGCCTGCATTTTGTTGAAGAATCTCTAGACCAAGAAATAATTTGATCTCCCCAAAAATTGACATCTCAAACTCTTTTCTCATTTCATTAGCAAAGGATTTACATAACATATCACTACCCCCAAATATGATATCATCAACAAATATTTCAACAATCAGAATATTATCATCAGAATCTTCTTTTAAATACATATTATTGTTTTCACTTGATCTTACAAATCCAATTCTTATGAGATAGGAGTGAATTCTTTCATACCATGCTCTAGGAGCTTATTTCAATCCACACAAGGCTTTATGTAGTCTACATACCATGTTTCTCTTTTCAGGATCATCAAACCCTTCTGGTTGTTCAATGTATACTTCTTCTTCTAGTATTCCATTTAGGAATGCAGATTTGACATCCATTTGGTATACCTTGAATCCTTTGAATGCAACATAAGAAAGTAAAATTATTACTCCTTCTAGTCTAGCAATGGGTACAAAGGTTTCTCCATAATAAATTCCTTCTTATTGTGCATACCCCTTGCATACTAACCTTGCTTTGTTCCTTGTGACTTCCCCATTCTCATTCAGTTTGTTTATGAATATCCATTTGGTACCGATGAAATTCTTGTCATCAGGTCTTGGTACTAGTGTCTATGTCTTGTTCTTGTCAATTTTTTCTCTGTTCATTCATATCATTGACCCATTCTTCATTTTCAAGTGTAGTATTAATAGATTTAGGTTCAAAATCACAAATTAAACATCTAGTGTTTAGTGGCTTACTTCTTGTTCTCATTCTAGCCTTCTTGTCTCCTATGATCTAGTTTTGTGGATGGTGTCTTCTTAAATACTTGGAAAGTATCAGTTCAGATCTTTTTTCATCATTCTGATCATCATCTTGACCTTCCTTCTAATCTCCATCGCTTGGTACATTATCTTGAGCAATTTCCTAATTTTTGGTATTTGCAACCTGATGCTTGAGTACATTGTTCTGTTGCTCAGGAGCGATACACTGTTGCTTGGGAAGAGTGTCATGTTCTTCAATGTAGACAAACCTGTTGTATTCTTCTAATTATTTTATGCTTTCCTCATCATTTTTCTCTCCATATTCATCTATTCTAACATTTGCACTATCAATTATCTTGTTAGAGGACTTTTTAAGACATTTATAAGCCCTCCTTTTGGTGGAATACCCTAGAAAGATTCCTTCTTCACTTTTGGAGTCAAGATTTCCATTTCTATCATATTTTAAAATATAACATTGACTTCCAAAATTTTTGAAGTAACTTACATTGGGTGTGTATCCATACCATAGCTCATAGGGTGTCTTCTTGGTGTCTTTCTTCAATTGAAATCTATTCAATGTGTAGATAGTAGTACTGAAAACTTCCCTCTAGAAATTTTGAGTGATTATTTTCTCGATCATCAGTGTTCTTGTACAATCAATAATGGATCTCTTCCTTCTTTCAGCAATTCCATTCCACTGTGGTGTTGTCGGTGTAGAAACCTGTCTTTTAATTCCATGCTCATTACAAAAGTTAGTGAATTCATCATAAATAAATTCCCCTCCTCTATATGATCTTAAGCATTTTAATTCCTTACCACTTTGTTTTTCTACAATAGCTTTATACCATTTAAACATCTTGGATGCTTCTGATTTTTCATTTAAGAACATAACTGTCATCATTCTAGAATAATCATCTATAAAGAGAATGAAATATCTATCATCATAGAAACTCTTTGTTCTCATGGGTCCACATAGATCAGTATGGACTAATTCTAGAATAGCATTAGATGTATGGGTTTTTCTCTTGAAACTAGACTTTTTCATTTTACTTTTTTGACAATTCTTACACATGATATGGTCGGGTATTGACATGCTCGGTAAGCCTCTTACTTTCCTTTTATTGCTTATCTTAATCATGTTGTCAAAATTCAGATGACATAGTCTCTTATGCCACAACCATATGTCTTCGTTTCTAGCCATGAAACAAGTGGTGTTAATATCATCAAGATAGAATAGGTTACCTTTTGTCTGGTCACCAATTCTGAAAAACCTTCCTGATTCATTGAAGATCTTTGCCATCTTATTCTCAAATGCTACTCAGTGACCTATGTTATTCAGTTGTGAAACACTCAATAGATTATAATTAAGTCCTTTTACCTATTATGAATTTTCACATTTGATCAGATTATTTAGCATTATGGTTCCTTTACCTTCAACTGGACAAGGTGAGTCATTACTCATTCTTACTGATCCACCATTATAATACTCAAAAGTTTCAAAATTTTTTTTTATCACTGGTCATGTGGTGAGTGCAGCCGCTATCTATAATCCAGACATCATTCTTACCAACCTTAGATATTAGTGTAGTCTCAACATACCTTTCTTCTTTTCCCGAATCATCCTTCATGGCTACAAATACAATCTCAATGTCTTCATTAGATTTGGTGTCAGTGTCTCCAGCTCTATTCTCAGCCAAGTAAAAATATTTCTTCCCTTTGTCCTTGTATTCTCGGGTATCTCTTCTGTCAAACTGTTGATTACTTTGATAATCTATGTTATCACCTCTGTCAAACTTCTTTTCATATGATATGTCACTGCTTCTGTCTTCTTTTCTTTTGTTAGGAAATCTAGCAGCAAAGTGTCCAATCTCTTTACAGTTAAAACATACAAGTGGTAATTTACCTTCGTATCTACCTTTGCCTCTCTGCAATCTTCTTTCCATTAGTTCTTCAATCTCATCAAGTCCTTGGTCATCACTATCACTTTCACTATCATTCCTCATAGTGTGTTTATAAACCGACTTACTTATTTTCAAAGAAGATTTGAATGCAGACTCTATAGATGGTAAGACATTGTTATCAAAGTTATTCATCTCAAATGAAATTAGTCTACCAATCAGACTATCTAGAGTAACATTATTTTTTTCTACTGCTCTCATTTCTTGTATAGCAGATACTCTAATAGCATATACAGGTAGTAAGGTTCTTAGGATTTTACTTACCACTGTCTCTTCTTCAAGTACACCTCCAACTCCTCAGATAGCATTGACTATCTCTTTGATTTTGCAGCTAAACTGAGTGATATTTTCTCCTTCTTTCATCCTTAGGTCATCAAACCTTCCTCTTAGGCTTTCTGCCTTAGCTCTTAGAACATTAGCATCTCCTCCATGTACCATCTTCAATTTGTCCCACATTTTATTTGCAGAGGTGGAGGTTTTGACATCTTCAAATTCAGCATTGGAGAGTGAGGAAACAAGCTCTATCATCATGCAATTATGCTCATGCTTTTCTCTCAATTGATCAAGTGTGTGAGGTCTTGTAGGAAACACATATTTAGTATCCAAGTATTGAGTAACATCATTTCCAATACCTGATAGGTGGATTCTTATCCTACTTTTCCACGATGCAAAATTGTCTTTGTTCAACTTCGGCACATCTCATTTTCTCATCTTGTGATCTTTTTCTTAGGTCTTGAAACCTTCCTTCTAAGAACACAATCTTCGATACCAATTGTTAGAATAACTAAGAGGGGGGGGGTGGGGGGGCGTGAATCAGTGGCCTCAAAATTTAATCCAATATCAACCCAAAAACTTAGTACCACAATTGTAAGGCTCTAGTTATCTTCAGTCCTACAAGATGTATACCTTGAAATAATCTTATCAAATAAATAATGCTCAGATTTTACTGTTAAACCTTATTCTTAAGCTTTACCGACTAGCAGTCTAGTATTTACTAAAAAAAAAAAAATAACTTAGTGTTTACCGATCAATCCTATTTTAGTAATGTGTAAAGCAAAACATGAAAGAAATGACTCATAAACACATTTGACACATAGATTTCTAGCGTGGAAACCCTGTTAAGGGAAAACCCACTTGGGACCGGTAACCCACAATTTTCACTCTTCTAAGGTTACAAACACACTGTTAAGTGTGACTTTGTTAGAGGAATTATCACTAACAGTTAATCACATGATATATGGAATTTCACAATGCTATCTTCATGATTTAACCTTTTGATACTCCTTGGGATGTATCTCAATATATAAAGGATTTGTTTAGATCCTGCTTGGTTAAGACACTTTTCTAATCCAATGGTTAAACTTAAATAGTATATGATCTATTCATACATACAACTTAGACTTGTAGATTTTCAAATCTATTGTAAGCTAATGATACCTTTCTGATTAATGTTTCTTTTCAATAACTTTGCTCCACTTCTTTCTGCTTGGTGATTCTATTTCTCTGTTTCTTGGTGTCCTCATAAATATTAGCTATGTTCTTTAGTTTGATTGATTAGGTCTAAATGAAGTCTTTCTTCACCAGTTTCTCTTCAGCATCCTCTTCTCTTGGTGTGATCCGCAATTCTCGCCATTCTTTCTTTAAAGCTTTACTTTAGTTTTATCCCACATATTTCTCTTATACAACTAGAATAAAATATTTTTAAAACTCTAGCTTATCTTTGGCTTTAAACTTGTCAATGAAAACAATGTAATCAACCAATTAACTCCTTCTTTAGCTCTTGCCAGCTAAGTCTTTTGTCATTTCTGAACTTCAGTTCTTTTTGGTGTTTTAACTCCTTGTTAGGTCAGTGTTGACTTTAGTTGTCCTCGGGCATCTCTATCCGTCGAGGTTGTCTGTCCGTCGAGTAACACTGTGGTTCTTCTCGTAGGTAATGCTTTCTTGGGTTTCTTTCTTGGGCATCACTGTGACTCTTCTCTCGATTTTCTCTATCCATCGATGTGCACTTTCTGTAAGTGTCTGTTGTCACTTTATTAATACCTAACTTTTATGCATTACTGATAGCATAACCTTTATCTCTCTAGTTATTTGAAGTCTTTGACATTATATATACAACCAATCATATTATATCAATTTGACATCAATGAAAATACAATGCATTAACTGATTTAATGTCTTGCATTAACTTTCTGTAGCTCAGTGATCATCAACTTAACATCTTCAAACATTTAATCAGTCATGGTTCATCAAGAGTGAGACC
The DNA here is from genome assembly GCA_018584345.1 of Thuja plicata. Lineage (NCBI taxonomy): Eukaryota > Viridiplantae > Streptophyta > Pinopsida > Cupressales > Cupressaceae > Thuja > Thuja plicata. The sequence continues at coordinate 2,408,679 of MU223253.1, read as the reverse complement.
TACTGAGCCTATTCTAGAAAAGTGTGTGAGGAGGTACCATTCCCTGAGAAAGATTATTGGAAATAAGGATGCTGGAGTGATGACTAGAAGCAAGGTAAGAGACAATACATGTTTGATATCTACATTTGAGCCAAAGAAAGTTAAAGAGGCACTAGATAATGAATATTGGATGAAAGAAATGAAAGAATAGTATGATAAAATTGAGAAGAAAAAGAAATGGACTTTAGTACCCAGGACCAAAGACAAAAATGTTAATGGTACTAAATGGATTTTCGGAAACAAATTGAATGAGCATGGGGAAGTTATTAGAAATAAAGCTAGATTGGTTTGCAAAGGTTATGCACAAGAAGAAGGTATTGACTATGGAGAGACTTTTTCACCTTTTTCTAGGTTGGAAGGAGTTATAATAATTCTAGCTTATTCTTCTTACAAAGGATTCAAGGTATATCAGATGGATGTTAATTCTGCATTTCTTAATGGGATACTTGAAGAAGTATACATTGAGAAACCTAGAGGATTCATTAAGAACACAAACAAGAACAAGGTATGTAAATTACATAAAGATTTATATGGTTTGAAACAAGAACCCCGAGCATGGTATGAGAGATTGCACTATTATCTAATCAAACTAGGATTTCAAAGAACAAGTGATAACAATAATGTTTACTTGAAGTGTGACAGTGACAACAAAGTTTTGATTGCTGAAATTTTTGTTGATGATATTATTTTTGGAGGCAATGACACTTTATGTAAAGGATTTGCTGATGAAATGAGAAAAGAGTTTGAAATGTCAATGATTGGAGAGATTAATTTCTTTCTAGGTCTACCGATATAGAAAGTTACTGGAGGGATCTATATTACACAAGCTAAGTATATCAAAGAGATCCTCAAAAAATTTGGTATGGAAGATTCCAAGCTTGTTGTTACACCTATGGTTGCTATATGTAAATTATCTAAAGAGGATGAAACACAAGAGGTGGATAATACTCTTTACCAATCCATGATTGGTAAATTGCAATATGTTTTTCACAATAGGCCTGATATAGCACACACTATTGGGATTGTTGCAATATTTTCTTCTAATCCAAAGGAAACAAATATGTCTGTTGTAAAAAGAATTTTGAGATATCTAAAAGGCACAAAAGAATGTGGTTTATTGTACAAGAAAGGAGTTACTTTTGATTTGAAAATCTACACTGATGCAGATTGAGATGGAAACATTGATGAGAGCAAAAGTACTAGTAGAGGCGCATTATTTCTAGGTGAAAGATTGGTCACATGGTTCAGCAAGAAGAAAAGTTGCATTTCACAGTCTACTACCGAGGTAGAATATGTTGCTTCTGCTATGAATTGTGCAAATATAGTATGAATTAAACAATTAATTGAAGGTATGCAAGAAGAGATCATAGATCTGATTACTATCTTTTGTGATAATACAAGTGCTATTAATATATCAAAGAACCAGGTTATGCATTGAAAGACCAATCACATTTCTATCAAGTATACTACTTAAGAGAACAAGTACAAGAGAAAAATGTGAGATTGAAATATGTCAACCCTAAGGAACAATTGGATGATATATTTACAAAGCCACTACCTAAATATTCTTTTGAGTATCTCACAGGTAAATTAGGGGTTCTTCCGCTATCCAATATTCACTAAAGAGCATGAGGCATGTTTCATCAATTATCTATTTCATTAGAATATCTATTTCTGAATTGATGTTAGTATGCCACACTTTAGGAGTTTCAGTTGTGAAGGGATTTTTGTATGCAATGATTATGTCAGGTATAATCCACTATTGGAACAAGTTTTCAGGAGTATGACTTTTTGGCATTGTTGTCAAACAGAGAGAGAATGAATTGATGACATTTATCCTTAAGGGAGATATTGATGAATTGTGAGAGAATGAATGAATTGTTCCTATTTACTCATGAAGGAGAATCAAAGTGTATGCTGCAAGAAACAAGAGATTTATCCAAGAGGGAGATTTAGATTGAGAGATCAAAGTGGAAACATAAATATCAACTCAGAGGGAGTTCAGTTATGTATTGGAGAGTTGCCATCATCAATTGCTATAACACTATTATAGTGGTTGCAATCAATACCAAAGAGGGAGATTTTTTCTCAACTGATGAAGATCTGATGGAGATGATGAAGACCAGGTGATACCAAGTATCATGATTATAGAAATGGTTAGATCAGTTTTTGTTTTGTCATTGATGTCAAGCAATTGATTAATTGATTTTATTATGTTACCATATCTTAAAAGGAGAAGTTAAATGGGTGAAAAATACAAATCAGACAATGATCAATTAACGATGATATAGTTGTTTTCTATTATATATTTGATGTTAGAAAATTGGTACAATTGATTGATTAAGTTAGGAACTGCAAAGAGTTAAAGTTATGACTGAAAGAGTTACTTTACCGGGCTAGAAAGAGTCAGTCACTAGAAAGTTGTGTAAGTCAATCATTGTTACCAAAAATTGAGTGAAGGTCAATCATTAAAGACCAAAGATGAGTTAGACATCGAGCAGTGAATGAAGACAATTACCGAGTTGCAAAGCAAGTATAACAGAGAATAGGATATTGATTATAAATGTTGATAAGATCAAATTCAATGCAAAGAAATGATGAGATGGATGAGGATAAGAATTAAATGAAGTTTTTTAGAAGATCTACAAATGTGAAAATTCAATGAGAAGATCTAAGGTGAAGATCAAGAGGTTAAACCAAATTATGTGAGTTCCAAGAAAAGTTCAAGGTTTGAGGCAAAAGTAAAGTGGTTTAACGAGTTGAGATTTATGAAGAAGATGATCGAACGATAGAGTGAAAATAATGGAAAATATAATTAAGGTGATTAAGAGGAAAAAATATGTCTATATAATGAATGAGAAATTAACATAGATTATGTTGCTAGTGAGTTGAACAGAGAAGAAGAAGAAGCTGAAGAACAACATTTACCGGGTAGAACAAAGAAACAAAGATTGAAGAATCTACAGTCTGAAAAATAGATAAATAGAGTATGTGATGCCACTATTCAACTAAGCATAAAGGATCTGACATAAGAAAAGGTATTTTCTATATTTATAGATCAAAGTTTTACAGAACTTCTTATTAGTATTTATAACAGAGAAATATCTTAACCGAGTGGATTTAACTATCCTATTTGTAAAACCTAGAAGTAGGTGACATTACTAAAGAGTGTTTAAAGACCTCTAACAAGGAAACTCCTAATAGGGTGAAGATCTTAATAGATCTAAGGTAAATTCCCTAACAGGGTCACATTTAGCAAATGTGTTTGTAATCTTTAACAAGATAAAGTCTTAACCAAGCATACTTCAGAAGGGTACAATTTTGATTGTGGGTCACAATTCCCATAGAGGTTTTTCTCAAATTGGGTTTCCTAATTAAATCTGGTGTCAACTGAGTTAATCTAATGTTACTAAGTTTGAATGATTGATTTAGATATTTGAGATGTATGGTTGTTTAAGTTATTAAGTTGTTTGGTGAATTGGTTATTACTGTATTCAGTGTTACCAAGTGAATTAGTGAGTTCAATTTTTAAGTGTTTAGATTTGATTTTGTCTAATTCACCCCCCTCTCAGTGGACCAATAGTAGCCAAGGATATGGGTGAGGAAATTATCTTTTTAATGTGTATCCCAAACCAATTTTTTTAAATTATTTTTTCACTTGATTAAAACTCCACAATGGGGTATCCTAGTTTGACCACTTTGGGCCCGGACCCCCATTGCGAGCCACCCTCCAAGATATGCTCCTAGAAAAACCTCCTATGCTCCAAACAAAAAAATTCAAAACAAACAACATGATAAAAATATCTTCATAAATACATCTCCCAAGGAAACCTCAAAATAAAGTTTGGAGCATAGACACATGAAATCATCAACAAGATCCATCAATGCCATCAAGTAAACGAAGAATCAAAATTCATATCATAAAAGCTTCACACATAGAATCTCTTAGGGTCATCTCTACGTTCCCAAATCAATGTAATAAATTAGGTACACATAAGTCATGCACAATCCCCCCTTTTGCATCCAAACATCAAATAGTATAGATCACTCATCATCCCACCATAAAATATCTAAAGGTAGATAGAACCCTCCTGTGACCTCAATTACACAGTTGGTCCTCAAAATAAACATATAGAAAATGTGATAAATCTCATCACAATAGCTCATGAAAATATTAACATTCAATTCACAAGACGAAAATAGAACATCAAGGAAAAACCCCAGCCTCTGGTATATCGATAGGAAACCCCTACCACCAAAAAAAAGGCTAAAACACCATTGCAAGTAATTAAAATAATGGTAAAATATACATGCATCAAGCATAGCAGTCATGAACTTGCAATTCCAAAGTGAACACTTAACTTTAACCCTCCATGAAATACACATAATGATAATGACACACACACCCAGTAAAAAATTACTTATCTCAACATAGTTTAATAAAATAAATGAATTCCAAGCTTACTTATTAACTACATAACATCGCATAAAAACACAACTCCAACATTTCAAACTTAACAAACATACAATGGAGCTTAACATATCCACCTATTAAACTTGTTTATGTTATAAATTCGTCTCTACAAGAAATCTTAAAACTATAATGGAAATATAAACTACATATAACAAGAGAGAGTACCCTACTACCCATTAAATCAATGCCCTAGTGAAGGTATATTAAAGAAAAATAGCGTTTAGTAATATTAAACTTCATATATTTCCTAAGACATGATTTTTTTAAAGTCATATTCCTAGACATCACGACAACATGCAAAACAAAATAAAAATGAGACAACTTTTTAAGTATACACAGAAATCACGTACATAATGAATCAATTTTATAAAGCATTAATTGTTAGAAATTTAAACATCTTATAAACATCTCTTAATAATTATAATACCATCTAACAAAACTCATGAATAGCTTAACTATCACATTTCCATTATAACAATAAATTTTCCCCGTAGCATATAAAATGGCCCACAAATTTCAACCTAATGTACAGATTCTAAATCATACCTTTACTCAAAAATAAAACACACATATGAACACTAACAAATGCACATATCATATTTCCATAACCAGATATTAGTACTAACTTATTTAATATACATATTATGATTAACAAAATCCTCCTTAATAACTTCCTTATAAATCCTAACTATACTATATTAGCATTATCATGGTACAAACTATTCTAAACAAACCTAGCAATGATATATCTGGCCTACTAAAAACTATCATACTTACAATAACATATAATTATCAATTCCAATCTATTATAAAACTAATTCTTCAATTATATTTTAGCTCACACTAACTATACTATATTAGCATTATCATGGTACAAACTATTCTAAACAAACCTAGCAATGATTTATCCAACCTACTAAAAACTATCATACAATAACATCTAATTATCAATTCCACTCTATTAGAAAACTAATTCTTAAATTACATTTTAGCTCACACTAACTATACTATATTAGCATTGTCATGGTACACACTATTCTAAACAAACCTAGCAATGATTTATCTGGCCTACTAAAAACTATTATACTTACAATAACATCTAATTATCAGTTCCACTCTTTTAGAAAACTAATTATTCAATTACATTTTAGCTCACACTAACTATACTATATTAGCATTATCATGGTACAAACTATTCTAAACAAACCTAGCAATGATTTATCCATCCTACTAAAAACTATCATACTTACAATAACATCTAATTATCAATTCCACTCTATTAGAAAACTAATTCTTTAATTACATTTTGGCTCACACTCAATATTGCAATATAGAATAAATTTTAAATAGGCTATATTAACAACACATCTAATCTAATTAAGTTTTACCTTCTTAACTAAAAATTCTAATAATGGCTATCGAGGTGGGCTCTGGCACCCTGCCACACCCTTGCTCTATCTGAACTTGCTCCTTGTGCTTAGCTCCATAGAATATTTGGTGGCACCCAGAACCTATCCTCCTATGATTGTTGGGTTGTCATCTTGGACTCATCCTTCTTCTATGGGGGATGATTCCATTGACTTAGTGAAGATTGGGGAGGGGATACCTATGGATAATGTGGGTTCTACTGAACCAGATTCAAAGCATGGTCTAGCGGGAGGAATATTACATCCCCAGAGGATGGTGCTTGGAAATGTGCCCTTGTGGGATAGCACCATGGGGAGGTGGCACAGGAACAAACCCAAATTCCCCTTGGAAAGGAGGGCCCTGAGATCATTCTACCAGACTGTGTGGTGGATAACATCACCTCATCATTTCACCTTGCTTTGGTGGGTAGGTTCCTGGCTTTTAGACCTACTATTGACATGGTTATAAGGTGGGTGACTGCCCGGTGGTAGTTGAAAGGTATTGCTAGTGTTCCAGCCATGTTGGGAGGAATTTTCTTGTTCAAGTTCACTTCGGAGGAAGATCTCTTGTTTGTCATGTCTGGAAATTGGTGCCATGGAAAGCACAGCCTAGCCCTTGCAAAATGGAAGCAAGGGTTTGACCCCAATACAAAGCTCCTTAAAATGGCCCTTGTGTGGGTTAGAATCCTGAGCTTTCCCTTGGAATTCTGGGATGAGAGAGTCTTAAGATGGATTGGTGACTCCTTTTGACACTATGTAATGGCTCATAATACAACTATTTAGAAAACTAGAGTGGTGTATGCCAGATTCTATGTCAATGTATCCATGGACAAGGCCCTTCCAAATTTTGTCATCTTAAAGTCCAAATGGGGTAAGTGGACCCAGGCTATTGTTTATGAGAATTCCACCCTGCTTTTTCTAGCACTTCTCTAAACATGGCCATGGCATTTCTGACTGCAAGGTGCATACAGGAAAGGAGCCTAAACTGAAGGAGAAAATGGATAACCCAGGACCATCTGATGCAGCTTTGAGACAAAACATTTTAGTTGGCATGGAAACCCCCATACCCACTTCCATCATGACTGAGGGAGGAGGTACTATTACAAAATAAACTGGGAAGACAACTGATGCTATCCTTCAGGGTGAGTCAGGGATGGAGTTTCCCTTCTTGGAAGGTATAATGAGACTACTAGAGTCACCAAAAAGACATGGGAAGCACAACCCCAGTGAATCTAATAACATAGAAGCTGGCTTGGGGGAAGGGGAGATACTACGGGTTGAAAATAATCCCACACAAGAACCCTCCATTATTCTCAGAAAGGAGGAGGACATAGAGAGGCTGAACCTAGGGAATATTAAAGTAAGTGCAAGGCTGGAACATGAAGGCATGAATGTTGAATGCAAGATGGAGGACCCAAAGCTTTGGGGGGATAGGTGCCCCTCCCTATCTAGTTTCTCCTCAACCTTTGGTATCATTATGAAAGACAACATCCCCTCTCAGAGCAGTAGATCAATCCCCAACTCCCTGACATTGATGGAGTTGGGTGATTGGCAGTTGAATAAATGAAAAACTCATGGAAGTAAAAATATTGATGTTGGATCTGATAGTAAACCAGGAAGACCGTATGAGAATTCCATCAGAACGAAGGCAATAGCCAGGGAAATTGCCAATGGGAAGCAACTTACCCTAGAGGCTACCCAAAAACATAAAATATGAAGTTCCTCTCCTGGAACTTAAGGGGCCTAAATAGCACGCAAAATAAATATGATCTGAGGCAGAGTATTATTGATCTAAAGATTGATGTGCTACTCATCCAGGAAGTTAAAATGACAGAACAAAATTTTGCTAATCTTGTTGATCGTCTTTGTCCGAGTGTAGGATTATTATACTACGAGGCAAATGGTGCTTCAGGAGGAGTCACTATCCTTTGGGACCTAGGTAAGATGTCTGTTGATTTCATTTCTGACTCTCCCAGCTTCCTTGTTGTTAGATTCAAGGATAATACTTTATCCTGGGGTATTATTAACATATATGCCCCCAATAGTAGAACTGGTAGGGCGATGGTTTGGGAGGAAGTCACTAACTTAAGGGAGCAACATAGAGATATTCCCTTTATGATTGTGGGGGACTTTAACACTCCTTTGTTCCCCTCTAAGAAAAAAAGGTGGCCTTACAAATTTTAGTGACAGTATGTAGGAGTTCACTGAATTTATCAAGTCTAATGACTTCCCTGACTTGGAGCTACAGGGGAATCCCTTCACCTAGTCAAATAACAGAAAGGGACAAAATCTTATCCAAGTGAGGCTTGATAGGGTTTTGGTGTCTGCAGGCTGGGACCTGGACTAGAACTTAGTTCTCTCGACCCTCCCTCGCACTATCTCTGATCATGCCCTCTTGCTGCTCATTTGGTCCACCCGCCCTTTACATGACCCTCCCCTTTTTTAGTATGAAATAATGTAGCACTCCCATGCTGCTCCTGGTGGAATATCCTAGTCCGAGGTTTTGCTATGTTCATAGTGGCTTGTAAACTAGATAACATTCGAAGGGAGGTGAAAATCTAGAGTAAAATATCCTTTGGGGACATCTTTAAACAGAAGACTAAAATTGAGATGAAGTTGAAACAACTTCAAATGAGTATGGAAAATGAAGTTCTATCCACTGAGATTCACATGGATGAGGAGAGATGGAGGAAAAAATGGAAAGAAAACATGGAAAAGGAGGAGATCTTCTGGAAACAGAGATCTAGAATCTAGTGGTTAAAAGAGGGAGATAGGAACACCTCCTTCTTTCACAGATCGACTTCCAAGCATAAGAAAAGGAATACTACCAGACCGTTATGGAATGAGAATAATGAGGAGATCAAAGAAGATGAGGAAATGGGCAAGTGGGCTTCCCAATATTTCACCAGCGCTTACTCAAACTTAGGTGGGATTCATGGTACCACCAGGGACTGGCTCCTGGATAATGGCTCCCCCTGGGGAAACTTTAATGCTAAGAAAGGGATAAGATAGGGTATCCTCTCTCTTTGTACCTTTTCATATTGGTGAAAAAGGTTCTTGGATAGAAGTTCATCTCTCTGAGGCAAGAAGGTCTCAAGGCATTAAACCTACCTCCTCTATACTTGCTGAGGTCCTATAGAAATTTTTCGATGACACTTTCTTATTTGGGGCATCCTCGGTTATTGAAGCTAGGGCTTGGAGAAAATTTATGGATGACTATGCTATGTCATCGAGGCAGCATATAAATTACAACAAAAGAAAAATTTATTTCCTCAACACGAAAAAAGCTCTTAGTACCAAAATCACCTGGATAATGGGCTTCCAGATTATTGATCTCCCTGATACTTACCTTGGTCTCCCCCTGGCGATTAAGGAGGTTGGCGTTCAATTTTGGAACTCAATTCTTGAGAGAATGCTAAAAGAAGCTAGCGGGGTGGAAGGGTAAGGTCCTTAGTAATGCGGGAAAGTTACATCTGCTAAAATAATCTCTCTAGGGGATCCCTATCTACTTCCTATAAATGTTCAAGATCTCAACTGGAATGGCTGACAAACTTGAGAAAATCCAAAGGAACTTTCTCCAGGAAAAATCCAAAATCAGCCTGGTTAATTGGGAAACCGTTTTCCTCCCCAAACCTCTGGGCGGTTTGGGCATTAGGAAGATTACAAATTTAAACAAAGCTCTGATTGCTAAGATGGGATGGGTATTCTCTAGTCATCAGGTGGATTGGTGCAGGATCACGAGGGCTAAGTATTTTTGGCACTCGACCTTCTCTGAGTTCCTTTATAATAATAACCTCCCAACAGGCTCCAAAGTTTGGAACAATATTGTCAAATGTCGGGGCCTGCTGAGGGAAGGTTGCAGATGGAAACTGGATAATGGGAACATAATTAGGTTCTGGGATGACACCTTGTGTGATGAGAAAACCCTAGAATGGGGACCCCTTGGCTGTTTGAAAAGGAACCTCACTGTTCAATTTGGCAACAAAGTTTCTTATTTTATTACTCTAGTCAGACGATGGAAGAGACTAGAGGAGGGTTGTGACATCCCACCTCACCTAGAAAGGTGTGCTATGAATTTGTAGGACATTCTTGAAGACACTTGGATCCCTATGTTTATGAGTGAGGATAAGCTAATATGGGATAAAGGCCAATCTGGTGTGTTCACGGTTAAGTCAGCCTATAACTATTTGGTCAAGGCTGAGTGTGACTTGAGGTGCTGGAAGTTTGTTTGGGTCAGCCAACTAGTCCCAAAAATAATTTTTTTATGGTGGGCGGCTCTTCATGTGAAAATTCTTATAGTGGACAACCTCAACAGGTGTAGGTTCCAACTGGTTAACTGGTGTATGATGTGAAAATAGAATGAGGAAATTATTGATCACCTATTTATCCATTGCCCTTTTTCTAATGATGTATGGACTAGAATTTTGGATAGATTTGGTTTATCTTGGGTCTCCATGCAGGATCTGAAGCAGTTTTTGAGAAATTGGAAATATCCTTTGGCTCACCCCCTATTTAGATTTCTGTGGAAAATGATCCCCCACACATTTGGTGGCAAATTTAGAAGGAGAGGAACAACCACATTTTTAGAGAAGAGGTTCTAGGTGTGGAAATAGTGGTTAAAATTGCTAAGAAGATGCTACAGGAGAACATCTTTGTCTGTAATTGGAAGACCCCTCTCTGCCCCCCTGTGGGGATGGACTCACAGGTGATTCACAGTTGGAACTTGCCAGATTCTTGTTTCAAATTTGACAAATCCAAAAAGTTGAAAATACTGGAGACCAAATGGATGCCCCCACCTCCCGGTTGGGTTAAATTGAACTTTGATGGTGTGGCCCATGCTGGAATGGTTGCAGGCGGGGGTATCATCAGGAATGTTGAAGGAAGATTGGTGCTTACCTACAATGACTATTTTAACTCGGCCACCAGCAATATGGCGGAGGCTGTGGCACTTTTCTGGGGGATGAAGTATGCTATCACTATGGGTATTAGAAGGCTAATTATTGAAAGAGATTCAATTCTCATACTAAAACCTTGAAAGACACTATGAAAGCAAGTTGGAAAATAAGTAACATCATTAGGGATGCCTGCCTCCTAATAACCAGGTTGGAGGAATTTGTGATCCAGCACACCTATAGGGAAGGAAATGTTGTTGCTGACTTGCTGGATACTGATGGTTTGGGAAGGAAGAGAATGTGATGCTAGAGGGATGTGGAACCCCTATCAGTGGATACAAAATCCCTCATTGGGAGAGAACACAAAAAATTATGTCAATGATGTGGCTCTTTATGCTTTGCTGGCAGAGGTATGCCATAGTCCACGATTGGGGTTGGACAGGAATTTTGAATTTTAAACCATCGATGGACAAAAATATTATTAGGGCTTATGGGGTCTTTTTCCACCATGGCACCAAATTTAATAAGGTTAGTACGACCCATTATGAGATGGCCACCAAGATAATATGTGATCCTATGGTCATTATGTTGGAAAGTTGACACTCAGGGTGTATATGACTTATTTTATGTTGTCATTATGGCAACAAAGTCATATGAAGTTTTGACAGTAAACTTTGAAGAGCGAAATTGGCTAAGTATAGAAAATAGAACAGTACAGAGTTATTCAGTTGATCAGAGCACCAGTGCACATGTGTATGATCAAGTCAGACTATGCACGTTCATACCTAAGCTCTATGATATTTTTTTGTGTTTTCCCTATACACGCATGGTAAGGAATGATAGTACGGAGAAGTTACAAGAAGATTAAGTGCCACTAACAGTTCAGAAAATAGAGTATGGAGCCGACCTCAGATTTTGGATTAGCGTATAATATTTTGTTTTGTAAAGGCTATACGCCTATTGTAATAAGTTTGTAATTATGTCTTAAAAATTCATGTAAACACGCTTAGGCCAATTTGTTTGGAATTTTTGTTTATGTTGTTTTTGGGCCGACTAAGGTATTGTTTTTAGTTGCGCCTATTCAGGCATGTATATATACTAGACATGCACTTTTGTATTAGTGGGTCGATGAAAAAGAAGAAGAGAAGATATTTAGAAGAACAATATAAGGAAATCAGTATGAAGTAGAATTCTTCAAGAGATCAAAGTATCCGTGCATAAATGGAACTGATCAGACAAAAATGTCATTATAGCAGTTCATCTTATTGAGAAGTGAGCTCTGGTAGTGACCCAACCACCTTTAACAGGGTTTTGTAAAGACTCCTAACAGGGTCATTGTACTTGCATTGTAAAGACTACTCCTAATAGGGAAAAGGAACTCTAACAGGTTCATTAAACTAGTACAATCATTTGTGGGTACTAATTCCCACCGGGGTTTTCCTCTGATCAAGGTTTCCCCGTAATCATATCTTGTGTTATGCTTCAATTGTTATTTATTTAAGTCAAGTTTCAAATTTATGAAATAAAGATATTGTAACAAACACTGATTTACCCCCCCTCTCAGTGTTTCTAAAAATTGGTATCAGAGCTCTGGTCCTCTGAAAGAAAGTTTAACCACTTGAGGCGATCATGGATTCAGTAGCAGAGAAACATCTGAAAAAAGAATCTTGAAGCAACCCTTGATGATCTTGACAGATCTGAAAAAGAAAATTAAGAACTTAAACTAAAATTTGATGGCTCCCAAATGCTTATCAAAAAATTAAGGAAAGATCTGAAAGATTGCTCTACAAATGATTTGGGAAAAATGGTCAAAAAGCTGAATGAAGAGAACATGTCTTTGAAAGATAAGATTGAAGATCTGAATGAATAGCTTACAGATAGCCTAACAGCTATTGAAGAAAATACCAAAGAAAGAAAAAAATTAGATGATGAACTTATGCAAGAAAATATGAAGATCTTAGAGTTGGAAAACAACAAGAAAAAGATTGAATCTGAATTAACAGAAGCAAAAGAGAAAATTAAGAAATTACACACAAGTTCTGATCTAATTCAATCACAAATTTATGCACATAAGCTAAGAGGTGATACTACTAGTGCTGGATATAGTATATCTCAAATTGAAATCAATGAAATGAAAGAAAGAAAGAAAGCACAAGAAGAATCCACAGAAGCAAAGGAAAGTGAGAATCTTGCAAAGGGTAATACAAAACCTCCAAAAAATGAACACAAGCTAGTTAATCAAACTTGTTATGCTTGTAACAAGCATGGAGACTTGGAAAGAGATTGTAAAGAGGTAAGACCTTTCAATGGCTATTGTTACTCCTATAATAAATTTGGTCATAGGGCTATACATTGTAAAACAAGTCAAAGAAATCAGTCACAACAGAATCAAAGAAATATGACTCAATACAATAAGAGAAATCAACCTCAGAGAAGCTATCTGAATATTACATGTCAGATATGTAATTATAATGGACACACATCCAAGCAGTGTAGTATGATAAACAATATCAATAAACCTCCAATCATCTATCACTCATGCAACAAAGCAAGACATATCTCAAGGTTTTGTAGGTCAAGAACTCAAAAACAAGAAAATCCTAAAGAATCATTATTTGAAGAATTTGGTGAAGTCATGTTTGTTAAAGCTACAAAAGATTCAGGTAAAATATGGGTTGAATTAAAGAAAGATAATGATGAGAACAAGGTAGTAGATGCATCCATAGTGGACACACCTTCTACTTATGGTTAGATGACCCTCATGGTCTTAGGGGGAGCTATTCTAGCTCTGAACCCTTGTGTGGCTGGTATACTCACCTCTGAGTATGCGCCTATGTATTCATGTATTTGGTGACGAATTGAGGAAGTATGTGTGGATGTATAGATTGAATTTGGACAGAAGAAAAGATTGAAATTCTCAATGTAAACTGCGTTACGGTAACAAGCATTAAATGCAGTAACTTTTATATAAGTTAGTAAAGAGATCTCTCATCTTCACTTTTGCATTCGAGATTGAGAATTCAGAGAGCACATGAGATTTCAGCATCAAAGCATCAATAGATAACCATTGGTTGGTTAACAAGGTGAATCAAAGTTGAAATGGGACCCTAGCAGGCACGTCGTTTCAAAATCTCTGGAAACCCTACTTAAGCAAGTAACAAGTAAGTAATGGCTACTCGTACAATGTTTGACATCTCTGAGAAGAAGAGATATGTGTTTAAGAAGCATCCATTCAAGTCTGTACTAGATGATGTAGAAGGGGCATTCTCCAAGACTCCACTAGGAGTCATACATGTAGAGGACATTCGCGCATACATCTATTGTAAGAAGGAAACTGTTGGGGATACCAACATAGCAACTCTTATGGAATCAATGATGAAACCAAATTATTCATTCAAGGATGAATACGCGCATCTCACTGATAACCCTATCTTTGAGTATTCAAATGTGCATGAGTTCTATGAACTAGAATGGGTTAAAATCCTACTTAGCAGGATACATGATGATCTATATTGGATTGGTGAAGTTCCTGTCTGCATTACTACTGATATTATTCATGAGATGATCGGACTCCCTAAGGTTGGACCAGTTCTTTCCACTGGTAAAGATGTAAAGAAACAGGTTGAACAGGCTTGCTTATCTAGAAGTGATAGGCACAGGATGACTATTGATCCCATTATGGAAGAAGACATCAAACTCCTCACCATGATACTTGGTTACAAGTTTCAGAACGCAAGCAGACTGAATAGTGTGTTCGCGGCTACTGTTCTGGTAGCAATAAGGATGGAAAAAGATAACACCTAGTATAATATTTGTGACATATTGCATGCACAACTGATTGAAAAAATTAGATCTATCAAGCATGACAAGAGAAAAATATTCAGATTTGGCTCTTTGATTATCTACCTATACTTCCACATTGTTGGTAAAGTCTCTAATCTTTACCTAGACAGGAGTAAACCTACTATGTCCTAAATTTCACTGAAGGCTACATCAAAAAGAAGTGTAAAGGATTCTATGGACATGGAGATCAAAACATTCAGGATCAAGATGCAGAAGAGGTTCAGAATATCAGAAAAGATAGTTGAAAAGTACAAAGACACCATATGTTTCATGGTAGAAACTGACTATACCTGCATGGAAGCATGAGAGCCAAGAACCAAATGGATTCACCCACTTGGTTATGAAGTTGAAGAACATGTGTTGGAAGGATATGCACAAGTTCTTTAGTCTATGCCCAAAGATCTAAATGAGCCAAGATGGGGCACATACAGAGAGAAGACAAATCAAGTTGATTCTATCTTATACAGTGTAGATAATAAAAGAAAGGAATCAAGGATTACATCTAACATCCTAAAGGTTCATATGGTCACACAAGAAGACCTAGACAAAGCTAGGGAAGCTAAAATTGTAAGAGAGCTTAAACATACTCCTACAGAAGTGAAAATAGAAAAATCTGATGATATCCCCAAGAAGAAGAAGAAGAAGAAATCTGATGAAGGTACATCCATGCCATCAACTACTATTGACTTGGAATCCTCTCCACCATCAGTACCAAGAAAGTTGCCCAGAAGAAGGAAGCAAGTTGCCACAGGTCACCCATCCTCAAGGACAACAAGGAGAAAAGTAAAGAACACTCAAGCCCCTCCTGAGGTAGGATTCAAACCTAGTCTGATAGTCTTAAGGAACAAAATTGTTAATGAAGGAAGGCTAGACTCTATTAAAAATGTCTATGACAAGTACCAAGAGATAGATAAATCATAAATTCATTCTATGATTATCTCTCATATGATCAAGTTTAAAAGATCAGTATTGGAACTCAAGATAGTCATACCAGACAAAGTATGGAACATACTAGACCTATTGAAAAGACAAGCAATAGAGGAAGATATGAGGATTAGAGAAGAAACATTAGATAGTCTTCTCCCTATTTTCTCACATGATGAGAAAGCAATACTATTAGATTTGGTAAAACCTCATCTCAGAACCAAAACAAGAACTCTTCATATTATCAACAAAGAGTATGAACTAGTTGGTGAAGAGACTCAGAAAGCATTTGAGCAAGTATTTTTGGATAGACACATGTATCCATCAATGGCACCTATAGCTAAAGTGACTCCAGTCCCTCCCAAATAGGATAAAGAACCAGTGATTCCAAATGTGTCTATGATAGGTCCATAGGATTCAATGCCTAGAGTTTCATCACCTTCTGATACAGCCAAAGATTCAGAAGAAACCATTGTGATCAATGATGTTAAGATATCGATGATAGCATCAGATAATGACTTGAACAAATTTGAAAAAGCATTTTTTAACACTGAAGAGATAGAGAAGGTATGCACTGATAATACTTCCTTACAACAAGATGAAGCTCCTCCTAAAGATTCAACAGATTTGAATAATGAGGAAGACAATCAATCTAATGAACCACCTTTTATGG
The DNA here is from genome assembly GCA_018584345.1 of Thuja plicata. Lineage (NCBI taxonomy): Eukaryota > Viridiplantae > Streptophyta > Pinopsida > Cupressales > Cupressaceae > Thuja > Thuja plicata. The sequence continues at coordinate 2,392,428 of MU223253.1, read as the reverse complement.
AGATCCCAATGAAAAGTGAATGTATGGATACTAGTCAAAATGCTATATTCACTCCATCTATTCAACCATCAACATCATTGTTGTCAATTTTAACCCCTGACTCAGCAAGCCTAGATGCATGGGGAGAAAAAGATTTGATCAAGATAAGTGTCTTAGCCATGGAGAGAGCCAAAGAGAAGCAATTTATGAGAAACACTCTCTTTCTGGAGTCAGTGAACATTTTGAATGACTTAGCACTAGCAGATAAGAAAGTGGCTAAAATTCAGTTAGTTGTTGACATTGATAGAATCTTAACAAGCTTCAAAGCACACTTCACAAGTTTAGTAGACTTAGCTACTAGAACTATAGAGGAAAAGTACAAAAAAGAAAGATTGGATGAATTGATAAAGAACTTCTCTTTAGATCTCAACTCATTGAAGATTTGTCAGACAATTCTGAAAGAGTTAGCATCAAAAGGCAGGAAAGTAATAGCAAATTGCATGGACAGAGGAAAATTCACTTCTGAGCACATCAAGAAGATTGAGGAGGCAGCTATCTTGGTTGATAACATAAAGCAATCGGTTGAAACATCATCCCAATACATCAATATCTGGCAATAATATCTATCAAGGGAAGATAGAAAAGATTGAAAAAGCTAAGATGGAGATCAGCAAGATAAGGATCAGGCAGACCCAACATAGAAATGCACTTGCGCCCTCCTTAGCTGTTTTGAATGAGAACATAAAAAAAATAGATGCAACCATTGTCACATATGATCAAGGACCTTGCATGGATCTGACAAAGATGGAGAAGCTTACATATGCACTATGCGCCCATCTTCAGACTATTGATGCGTTGAAGGCATTCTGGCAACAAGAGATCAAGAATCTTCAGATTGCTTATCCAGATGTGTACTTGGAGTAAGTACCTAGAGACTTACATTTTTGATACCTTTGTCATTAATGTCAAAGGGGGAGTAATGTATGTATATAAGGAGTATGTTATATAGCCAAAGTTATGATATAAATTTTTTTTTTTGTTAAGTCAAAGTTTAAGCAACTTAGCCACATTCCTTTGTTGCCATTAATGACAAAGGGGAAGATTGTTGGAAAGTTGACACTCAGGGTGTATATGACTTATTTTGTGTTTTCATTATGGAAACAAAGTCATATGAAGTTTTGACAGTAAACTTTGAAGAGCAAAATTGGCTAAGTACAGAAAATAGAACAATACAGAGTTATTCAGTTGATTAGAGCACCAACGCACATGCGTACGATCAAGTCAGACTATGCGCGTTCATACCTAAGCTCTATGATATGTTTTTGTGTTTACCCTATACACGCATGGTACGGAATGACATTATGGAGAAGTTATAGGAAGATTAAGTGCCACTAACAGTTCAAAAAATAGAGTATGGAGCCGACCTCAAATTTTTGATTGGCATATAATATTTTGTTTTGTAAAGGCTATGCGCCTATTGTAATAAGTTTGTAATGATGTCTTAAACATTCATGTAAACACGCTTAAGACAATTTGTTTGGAAGCGTTGTGTATGTTGTTTTTGGGCCGACTAAGGTCTTATTTTTAGTCGTGTCTATTCAGGCATGTATATATACTAGACATGCACTTTTGTATTAGTGAGTCAATGAAAAAGAAGTAGAGAAGATATTCAGAAGAATAATATAAGGAAATCAGTATGAAGTAGAAGTCTTCAAGAGATCAAAGCATCAGCGCATAAATGGAACTGATCAGACAACAATGTCATTATAGCAGTTCATCTTTTGATATAGTATATATCTATCACCTAGAGGTTGTAGCCTTCATCTTATTGAGCAGTGAGCTCTGGCAGTGAGCCAACCACCTTTAACAGGGTTTTGTAAAGACTCCTAACAGGGTCATTGTACTTGCATTGTAAAGACTTCTCCTAATAGGGAAAAGGAACTCTAAGAGGTTCATTAAACTAGTACAATCATTTGTGGGTACTAATTCCCACCAGGGTTTTCCTCTGATCAAGGTTTCCCCGTAATCATATCTTGTGTTATGAGTTATTGTGTTAAGCTTCAATTGTTATTTATTTAAGTCAAGTTTCAAACTGCTGAAATAAAGATATTGTAACAAACACTGATTCACCCCCTCTCTCAGTGTTTCTAACATATTATGGAAACAAGGATTGATAAGACGTCCCAATACATAAATTCCACGCATTGGGTTTGGGAAATGATGATAGATCATTATAATCTGCTACCGCAGGTTGCGTCTCACGTGTGTCCCTGTTGGTACAAGTTTGATTTGGGTAAAAGGAACAAAAATATTATTAAGTAAAATTTATGGGTCTTCATGGGCATTAATTCTCATAAACGTTTCAAAAATTTTAAAAACCAATGCTTCCTCTGGTTTTCTTCACAGCTGAATAATCTGGAGAACTCTGAGACTGACTCGAATATGGGTGGAGACATGGTTTAGGTTGAACCTGATAAAATTGTAGACATGTTTCGTGAAAACCCAGGGTCTGGATGACGCTCGATGAAGGAGGGCTTATCCCATACATGGAAGCTATGATGGGCTACGATGAAAATTTGTCTCTACAATTTGTGAACAACTGGGCCGATAGAAGGGTTACCATGGGTGACATCTTCTTCGAGGTCAATGAGGAAGTGATTGCTCAGGCTACGAGCCTTTCCATAGAGGGAAGGAAATAGAAAAAGACCACCAAAATCATAGATGAAACAAGCCTCAAGCGTTTCTTTAGAAAGAATGAGGTGTCAATCAGGAGTCATGGTGGCTACTATAGAGAAGCGCTCCCCCAACCCTGGGGATAGGTATGTTTGGCTTTAATGAATTATTTCATGCTTGAGGGTAGATTTGGGGTTCTCTATTTTATCATTTCCCTCTTCTCAACCACCTCCGCCATAGGGATTTGATTTTTTCCTGTTTTACCTCCTCCACTCAATGGAAGCTAGTGTGTGTAAAATTAGGGATTGTAGTGAGAAGAACAGAACTACGCCATCCTACACCATGGTCTCATCCTAAGAATCTTAAATTTCCACCTGGCTCTCTGCCCTCCGAGAGCTATTTCTATCTAGGGAATCCCCACTTCGCCTAGCCAAGCTAACCATAAGAATCTGCACCATTCCGCTTCCACCTCGCCTTCTGCTTCCGAGCCTACTCAAAAGAACAAAATATCCCTGCTTGGCACCCAGGCTAAGGCCAAAAAGGCTAAAACTGAGCACTGCATCAATTTGGATGGTTTTGATACTGAAAATGGACAAACACCTTGTAGATCCCATAGAGAATTAAGGTGAAGGCCACTAGGGAAAGATATATTGAGAAAGATGATGAGTTAGAATTTTATGAAAAAGAGTGTTCTGGAAGTGAAAGCAAAGAAAATTTGTCTAGCAAGGTGTCAATGCATGTTACTGACAGTTGCAACACAGGAAGCTCCGATCATAAAAAGAACACCAAAGTTAAGTCCCCTACAGTCACCTCCACGGTGGGGGAGAAGGCCAAACATAACAAAGAAGAAGACAAGTTGGGAAAGGCTTGTGCGTGTTGTGTTGCTATGCGGGATGATGTCAAAAATTTTAGGGCTGAATTCAAGGAGTTTGACAACAGCTACAACAGACTGGCGGAGTTTGCGGTCAAAGTAATGCACTCATCTGCCCCCACCCTTTCCCTGCTGCAGCAGAATAAGGATGTGACCCAGAACACGACTGAGGACGGGTCGAGAAAGATTTTCCAGTTCCTTGCTAATGATTGGACCATAGTTCTTACTCATTGCCACAACGAGAAATAGCGAGGATCACAGGAAGGGCCATGTGGAGGCTTGGCGTGGTAGCCCCAATATGGGGTTTTTTTTATGGTTAATTTACTCTAGTTTTAGCACACTGGGCTTGTTGTTTTAAAATTTTACTGCTACTTATACTCTCAGTTGGATAGCCCTGCGAGCTGATTTTGCTTTTAGTATGGTTAAGTACTCTCTCTGTAAGGATACGGTTTATTTTGCTATGCTGGGGAAAATTGTTTTTATCCCTATGGTTGCCTGTTGTTTTTTATGTTAAAGTTGGGAATCGACTGATGGTTCTGTGTGTGTGTGTGATGTGGGTGGTCTCTTTGTCTCCTTTTGGTGACTAGGTCTGTTTGAGGCTCTGCCTCCTGTACTCTCGGGTCCCTAGTTCTTGGCTTCTTTATTTTCAAAAACAAGTCTAATAATGTTTATAAATTGAGGACAATCACATTGATAACATTGTAATAATCTATAATAAATGTAACCCTAAGAACTCCCTAACTAATAAACCTAACCTAACTGAATCAGCAAAATAAATTAACGTCTAATAGCTTTGACATACAATTTGGTAACAAAACTTGATTTATTAAAAAACTAAATTCGTTCTAACATTATATAGCTAATTTAAGGATAATCTGATCTACTCAATCGTTATCCTTGAAAAAATCAAATCCCAAAATAAAGCTTATAAATAAATCAATATGCAATGATCAAATGGTTCAGATCTCAAATACGATTACTCGAATAGTCAAACTTATTGCATTTATGACGTACCTCTCGATGGTTGACCCTTAAATATTGACAAGGGATTGAAAATACTACAAGGAGCACCCTACAATGGCAATGACTAAAAAAATAAAAATAATGGTATGACAAACATCATTACAACCGTTGGGTACAAAATGAGTGAAAATTGATAAGGTCCTATGCGGCTCCCTAAACTTTGTTACGCAGATGGTAAAGGCTACGTTAGACAAAGAGAATAGGCCATAACTCAAGCATGAATGGAGATGCATGGAAAGGAGATCGGTAATTAAAAATCAGCCAAAACATCTGATCAAATTTGTTGATGAAGCACCAAGTGACTTGGATGCTTAGGAACTGGGTATGGACATCCATCAAAGTAATAATGAAATTTCTTTAAACTCAAATATTATTATCAACACAAGCTGGTAGATAGGCATGCAAAATTTGGAAGCACATACAAGGCACCAAGGACTGTTATCAGAATGCTTCAAATATGTGTTGGCAGTTAGGGAAAATATGACACCAAAATAAAAAAAGAAATGATATGAAATATATTGAATCGTGATTGATGAAATGATGATTCATAGTAAACATGTTTGTTTTATGGACCGACTATGTTTTTTTTTTCTTTTCTTTCAGATTGCAACGTTAATTCGCATTAGGAAGAGGTTGTAAAGAAGGTATAAAACAGAGTGAAAATCAACAAGAAAAGAGGTGATAAAATAAGCAACTGATAACATACCTCAATCTAGAAGAGAAAACCCAAAACAAGTGAATGACAGGAGACACAGATGAAAATCGTGATCTCGAACCCCAAAAATATTGGAATCAATTCAATTTCCCCAATCAGCTTGGATCTTGCATGGGAGCCCTCATCTTGTTTCTGTATCCCTCTGTCATCCAATCAGATTTGCATTCAACATTCAAAGTTTAAGGGAAATGTTAAAATCACCCTTTCTAGTGGCCACATCCTCTACTCGGCCCATTGTGCAGTCACTTTGAAGTGCAACATTTTAGGTTAGGTGAGCATTGTCATGGCTCACCATGTTCTCCCTTCCCCTTTTTTGATATCTTACTATGATCCATGGATGTCTATTTATTTGCATCATGTTCATAGATCGGATTCCAAGGTAGATGATGAAGCTTTTGCTGCTGCCACCCTCCATCTAAATGGACTCATATTCTTAGATGAATTAAGAACTTTCACAGATCTAAAATGCATGTGAGCACCACCTTTGTCCAGTTATATTTTAGATCTCTGACAGTTAGTAATTCATGTTTGTGATCATCTCAAGGAAGCAAGTCCAGTTCACCTTTCAATTCTTTTGGAGTTTGGCTCCGAGTTCATCTTATATTCTATTACTTGCATTGATGACATTTTCTATAAGAAAAATCTTTGTAGCCTCTTTTTTCTATTTTTTCTCTCTTTGATTTTGCACAAAGAAAAGCAGAACAACATTGTAAACGAAAAATCTCTTATTTGTAACAACAAATTCCTTTATTTTTCAATGCAAAAGGCAGTAGTTTTCCTTATATATAGTTATCATGTTGTAATGCATGAATGATTTGATGATGTTAATTCTATAACCCTTTTATGTTGTCTCATTCAAGTAGTTTTGATGCAAGAAGATGCATGGTTAATAC